>MU755532.1:33128-49275 GCA_026770625.1 Nicotiana glauca
GTTTCCATTTGGAGATAGACAGAAAATGGCCATTAATGAACGATAGGCGGATAGCTTTATCCATTTTTCTTTCTTTGTGAATTTGATGATGTAGTAGTCTTCACCAAGACCAATTAGTGAGAAGTCTTCCGTTGGTTTTCATAGATCTTGGATCTTCCTCTTTAGGTAATGATGTAGCATACGTTTACCAACTAACTTGATTATAATAGAGTATTTCCACAGCATATAGATATGTTGTCTACCTTCTAACGAAAGGGGAATTTTTATGACATCTCATGCGTTAGCTTCTAGATCATGCATAGTTTCCTTAGCTTTCATTGCATTTATTGTATAGAGCATACCCTCTTGTTCTATGGAAGGAATAAAATCCACCGGGTTTTATTCCGACGGTTTGTCCTTAAAGGATGTTTCTTTTTCCAAATCATTTTGTAAAGGATTTTGATGGACTATGTCTGGTGGTTTTCGATGAATATTGTTTTGTTTCTCAAAGAGTTGGCATCATCATTCCTAGGTAAAGAGGGCAGCTATTGATACTCAATTTTTTTCTTATATTTTTAAAATAAGTATATATACTTTCAAAATGTCATTTTGCATCATTATTTAATTTAGTGGATTTATACAAATATTTTTAAAATTTTTCATGATTTTTAGAGCTTTAAAATTAATTTTCTTTCATTTAAATTACTAAAATATTTATTAATTACCTATTTAAGTTGTTTTGTGATGACTTAATCACCAAAAATAATTATTTGCGTCCACATATATGTTTTATAATATTTTTACTTCATTTAAATTAATTATTTTTGTATGTTTTATGCTATTTACATAATTTTGCAATAATAGCCTATACGCTATGCATAATTACATTTATTACGTTATTCATGTTAAAATAACATTTTTTATATTTTTATTATATTAAGTTATTATTTTAAATTATTTTATTGCACAAGTAATATTTTATTATCTGTTAAATAGTATTATAAATTGTTTTTATTAAAAAACATTTGTGTATTTAGTTTGTAGCCCAAATGACACCAATTTTGGACCACATTGGTGGCCCAAACTCCCCAAATTCCTAGCCTAATTTCCCCAGCCTAAGCCAAATGACCCCTTAATCTCAAACCCGGTCGGTACCCTTTTAAACAACCCACCCAACTCCCCTTTTGATCCTGGCCGTTGATCTCAAATGATCAACGACCCATAATTATACCCCTCATTTCCTTATATCCTTATAACCCTAATCCTAGAGATAAGTCATGTTAGCCAGTCGCCTCTATACTCTCTCGAATATTCCCCTCTCTTCTTCGAACCCTGCTATTTGTTGCCTAATTCTCTCTCATTCCGACCTAGAAATGGAATCCACCTGCGATCTACTAAACTTACTTGCATTTTGTTCTCAAATTTCAGATCCCTAATCTGTTATTTCAACTTGCCTATTTCGGCCCGATATTCGCGCTCTTTGGCCAACCAGTCCCACCGTTCTCGTGAGGATTCAGCAAAATCTTAGAGGTCAGGTCTTTTGGCCGGCCTCCCAAAGGACATTTCCCCTTTATACCAAGCGTGATATCCGGGCGCAACTTCCCTATTAACCCGATCTAGTACGCAAGTATTCGCCGCTAAGTATTGACATTTGCTCCATATCTAGCGGACTCTTGCTTCAAGAAACTGGTCGTCGGGACTGATTTCAACTACTTGGGTACTTAGATCCTCATCTTTCGGCAATATCTGGCACCTCCCCAGTTGTCTCAAAACCCGGTATGGCGCATAAGGTTGAATGCTCTTAAGCCTCTTCAAAAGAAAAAGGGGACTTGCTGCTGGCATATATATGAATTCGTCAACCGGTAACCATCCAAGCGTCCACTGTATTTGACTTGCATTGAGGGTCCGAAAGTATGAAGTCCATGTTGAGACTCCTTCAGGTAAACTAGACCCACAAATTCTTGTGTAGAACTCCTCTATGCAGGTTTTCTCAGATGAACCATAACTCAAGAACTGGGCACGGTGACACAGGTGTTAGATCATCCACATCTGCAACAACAAGTTACAGCCCTCGAAAAAGTCTCCTCCGGCTTTGCAGGCGGTGAGAGCTCGGAAGATATCAGATACTATCATGGGCGCAAGAGTGCTTTCATCTTGAGTGAGCAAAGTGCTGACGACCCCAACTATTTTTATATCGATATTCCTGTCTTTCCTCGGGAACACCAAAAGCCCCAAAAAGGTTATCATGAAAGCAACGCGTCTGTGGTCAACCCATTTCTGACGGTTGCTTTTGCTGCATAACTTGTTATCCGGCTTGTTGAATCCTGCCACGTGGTCGTATCTTTGGTATATGAAGTTCGGAGTACAAAAGCCTTTTGCCAAAACTGGAATACGGA
The DNA here is from genome assembly GCA_026770625.1 of Nicotiana glauca. NCBI lineage: Eukaryota > Viridiplantae > Streptophyta > Magnoliopsida > Solanales > Solanaceae > Nicotiana > Nicotiana glauca. The sequence goes on from MU755532.1 coordinate 35,504, forward strand.
CCATCCTGGTTATCTTTAATGAATCTAAAAACCGGTGCACAAGGACAGATCTTGGAGCAGCCAGATATTTGTGTCCTAACGAAATTTCAACATTTTCGATGTACCCGGCTATCTCTTCCAAAGTCAGGGTGAGTTCAAAATCTGAGAAGTGGAAGACATTGTACGTCGGGTCCCAGTAGGTGACCAACGCTCTTATAATATCCCCTCGAGGCTTGATTTCCAACAAACCCGTAAGACCTTTCAGATATTTCTTGACTTCGTCTTGCCCTTCTATGCCCAAATCATTCCACCACAGCCGCAACTGGACAGGGATTTTAGTCACCTTTTCTCATCCTGCACATTTATTAATGTGATCAAACAAAAGTAAAATTTATTTGACTAAACACAATTTGACTATTTTTCATTTTTTCCAAATTGAAAAGAAAGATCCAGTTTTCTAAACACGACTTTTCTGTACTTCGATGGCGAAGATTTTAAGGCTGTGTGGGTCAACCGGCAAAAATCTAAAAAATGACCCAAAGGTGGCTGTTTATGCAAAGTCAACCTGTCCCACCTCCTTTTTCCGCTAAGGCTTTACTACACCCCGTGAAGGATATAATAAAAAAAAGAGTTTTTCCAATTAAAGGACAATCAAAACGGGATTCATTTTATTTAAGATTCAGAGTCGCCACTTGGGAGATTTATGGTATTCCAAGTCACCGGTTTGAATCGCGAATCGAGGAAAGGGTTTGACTCTCTTTAACAGTCGCGAATCAGAAATCTGGGAAGGAATTCTATTAACCCGGGAGAAGGTGTTAGGCACTCCCGAGTTCCATGGTTCTAGCACGGTCGCTCAACTCCTATATTTGGCTAGAATTTGATTTTAATACATGTTAACCTACAATGCAATTTTAATGTTATTTACCGTTTTTGTGAATTATTATTTATTTAAGAAGTGAACATCGTTTAAGAACATATTTTCGGATCACGTCACATGAAATGCACCTGGATCCTTGACATATTCTTATTCAACGTTTTCGGATTTGGATTTGGGTCATATGAAATGCATACCTGTATTAGGAAGGTAAGATTATTAAAAATCGCGCCTAAAGTGGCTAACGTGTTATATCTTTTGGGAAGGCCGTGAAATTCGCTGAACGGCCTATCCCAAATACTATGTATTTTTAGTAAGTAATTAATGAGGGCCCCGCAATTTATAATTTGATCCAGCGTGGCTCATCTCATTTATTGTTAAGGGAAGTGCTAAAGCAAACTACCATTTTCTATTTTTGTTATTTGTCTCTAAAGGCCAATTAATCCACAAATATAAACTTGGATCTCGAATTCAATTCCGGATTCAAACAAAAGGAAAGACCTTTTTGCTTGAACCCTCTACCTAATTCAAAAACCCAATTTTTATATTTATGGCTTAATTTCCATGTTCCTAAGGTAATTTCAGCATAAAATGATTTATAGTGACTTTGGGCCTCGGGAGGTTTGGCCCAGGTAATATGAATCGTGCTGCAGTTCATTTTAAGAAGAAAATTTGCTATGGGCCTTGGCCCAGCTGAAGCTACATAACCTTTCAATTTAGAGACAAGGCTGTCTCATTCAGGCCACAACCCTCTTTGTGCCTGAGATTTACTTCAAATTAAACAGGCTAGTTGATTCAAATAAGGAAGATCGCGGGATCGAACCAGACTTAGCGTGCATAACAGTTATTTTATTTGCTAACAGACTAACATTTATATTGTGAACAAAAGCCAATTATTTCCTGTTTCAGCTATATCTATAATTCTCTTATCTCAAATTATACAAGGAAATCAGCTATCAAATTTCAGAATTAGTTACAATATTTTACATAACAAAAAATATGAATTCAGCTAGGAATTATTTTATCAACATTTGATCATATAGTAATCTCAGTTATGCTAAGTCAACACTGATCTAAATCACTGAATATTAATGATCAAATTTATTATAAGCTAACACCTATGTAACTGCCTAAAATGCGTTGTTCAATTTTTAACAGGACAAAAACACACTAGATTTTCACGTGAATCATAGTCAATATCAAATATACAGTCCAGTTTCAATTACATACAACACTTTATAGCAGCTATTAGAGAAATCAGCCATCATTGTTACAAATCTAATACACTAACACTGCCAAATTTTAAAGGAATACTCAGATCTATAGTCCTATAACACAATTCTATACAATGAGTAATCTATCAAAAATAAACTCTATCTAAAGTGTAATAGGGATCAACATGAAAGCAGAATTATAGCAGGAACATAAGTCAAATTCATTTCATTCTTCAACTTCGAAATTACAACAATTTGAGATTTAGTAGTGTACCTGGAGGAATGAAATAAAAAGAAAAAGGATCAACAACAATGTTTAATCGCAGTAGCAGCAAAATCGCACTCAAACTGCTCAAATTTGCTTCAGGAATAGCCCAGGATTGAACTAAGAGATTCAACAGCAATCACAGAAAGTTTTTGATATTTTTAACTGCCGAAAAAAACTAGAAAATCTAGAGTTGAATGAAACAATATTGGCTCTGATTTTTCCTGGCAGCTTCGTATGCCTCTTTTTTTTATGAACTTTGGAATTTGAGATTCTAATCTGAATTAAGAGAAGAAATTTTTTAGGGAGGGAAATTTTAGATTTTCCAAACTTCTCAAGCAAGGCAAAATGACTTCCTATTTATAGACACAATTGGGAGGGAATTTCAAATTTTTATTTTACCTTTTAGTCCCTATGTTATTTCTGTTTTTCACCTCTTATTTCTGACTTGTATTACAAGTTACTGCACCTATTTTATTAAAACTTATACTAAAGCCCATTCTAGGAGGTTCTAGTTGTATCTATCATGTTCCCATCCCTTTGAAATATCTATTCTACCCTCACTTGCATTCTAAAATTATCAATTTGGTTAAACTACCCTTTTTCTTTCCCAAAACTACCCTTCAGCTAAGCTGTAATTACCATTAAACTATTTTGTTATTCCAAAAGTACCCCACTTTACTCTTAGAATTACCAATCTTATCTCAATCACACCCTAATTAACATCTACCATCTATAACCACCCTTAATCATAACAATTAAATGAACTAAGGGATTATTGATAGCAATTAATGATTTAACCAAACTATACTAATTAAAATCAACTATTAACAATAATAGGGAACAAGGTTTAAACAAGATCAAATTAAAATCAGACTCAGAAACCCTACTCATAATCAGAACACAAATCGAAGTAGCAATGGCAGAAATCAACAGAAAATTCATCCTAACAATTACAGAATCAATTTAAGAGATGAGCGACTAAACCTTACCCACAGCACTAAAACTAATGTGAATTAATTGGCAAAATTGAGAAACATTCCTATGTTATCATTTAATTAAGAAGCAGAAGTCATGGTATTAATCCTCCTTAGCACGAGAAAAGTAGAAAAGAAACAGAGATAGAGTAATATGAACAAGAAAATATACGAGAGGGGGAAGGAAAAAAAAAAATGAGAAAGAACTTACCAATCTTGAATCGGCTCAAGGCTAGCCTTCCAATTTCACCGCAATATAACATTATTCACATGTTCTTTGTTTAAGAACAGGTAAGTAATATTAGTATGCGATGAGGTTGGGGCAAAAGAACAGGAAAGGGTGCCTTGCGTGTTTGATTTCTGGATCAGTCCTTCAACTCGAGATTTAGATTTAGAATTTACGGGCTTTAACTGGTACTTGAAGGAGGAGGGTGATGGTCTAATGGTCAAAGGTTTTTGATTTGGAGTATTTAAGGGTGGCTCCGCCACCGGTGGAAACGAGGGCGGCGAGCTAGGGTTTATACGATTTGAGGTTGTTTGGGTGAGATTTGGAATGTGAAAGGCAAATATTCATGCAGAGGGGCTTGAGGGGAGTTTTGGGAATAATTTTGGTGGTGATTGGGGTAGTTACTGTCATCGCCGCCGGCGAATTCATCGGAAAATAGGCAGCGGAAATTAGGGTACGAGGAATGGGGAAGACGAGATTGGGGGGGGGGGGGTAAGTTTATTCTTAGGTTAGAGATAGTATATTGTTATTTAGATGGGGGAAAAAAGCTGGGACCGTTGGATTAAATAAAATGAATGGCTACGATTAAACGATGCCACATGACGTCGTTCAAGGGGCGGACCGGGTGGATTACAAATGGGCCTGGGCGGATAAGTTGGTTTGGGCCTTTAACCAAAATTTGTTGCAGTCTTTTGCCTTCTTTATTTGCTTGTTTTTCTTATTTTTATTTACCTTGCCTTTTATTTTATTTCTTTTATTTATTTTGATTTTGTGTTTCATTTTGTACTTTTTGTATTTTTTATTTTTTTGTATTTTTTCTGATTTTGTAATAAATAAAAGAAAAACCTTATTAAACTATTTAACTCCTAAAATTATTTAAAATTAAAGATAAATGCAACGATTAACAATTAAAAGTGCAAAGACTATTTTTTTGTATTTTTCTTTAATTTTTGTTCTAAAACAAATCGATACCTAATTAATACTAAAAATGAAATTAAAATCCTAAATGTAAAATGCATATTTTGTATTTTTATATGACTTAACATGCACAAAATTCACAAAAATTGTAAAATAAGGAAAAATCTTCTGTTTGAATTTTATGGGAATAATTCATATATAGGGCAAAAATCACGCGCTCACAGCTGCCCCTCTTTGCTCGGTAACACGAAGAGTTTTCGTGCAAAGATAAGTGAGCAAATACGACTAATTTTTGCCCATTTCGAGTATTCCGTTGTGAAGCATTTTTGAAAGAGTTAACCGCACTTTGCTTCAGAGGTTGCCTACATATCCCGGGCTAAACAGGAATCAGGTCAGTGTAGTTCGGGAGTGTCTGGTAGCTGGGACTACCAGGAGCTGTGATTTTACTGTTGTTGCTGCTGTTACTGCTTGCTGACCTCCTTATTACACCATTTCAAGATAGAAAGAAGCTAGCCTAAGCTATGCTCTATGAGTTACAAGAAATCCTATATATTCCTTCAACTTGCTCTTGTGTTGCCTTGAACTTGTATCTTGTGCTCTTCCAACGAAATTCTTGCTGTTGCCTTGGCTATGTTTTGCCATTCCTCCTGATGTTGCTGACTACTATAATTTGAAATATGTGTCCATTCTTCAGGTGGACTCCTGCTTGCGATTGCTTGAAAAAGTATTCTCTTGTTCTCCAGGTGGGCTCCTGCTTGAGATGCTTGAAAAGTATTCCCTTGTTCTCCAGGTGGGCTCCTAATTGCAACATTTGAAAATATATTCCCTTGTTCTCCAGGTGGGTTCCTGATTGCTGAAACTTGAAATGTATGCCTTTGTTCTCCAAACGGGCTCCTGATTGCTAAAACTTGAAATAAATGCCTCTGTTCTTCAGGCGGGCTCCTGATTGCTAAAACTTGAAATAAATGCCTCTGTTCTCCAGGCGGGCTCCTGATTGCTGAACTTTAAATGTATTCCCTTGTTCTTCAGGTAGGCTCCTACTTGCAACATTTGAAAATGTATTCCCTTGTTCTCCAGGTGGGTTCCTGATTGCAACAAAATAGACAAACAAAGAAAATTTCCTGCCCCAGTATGGTGACTAGGCGTATCATGTTATCAGATATTAAAACTAAAGGCTAGAATTTGGATTGTACTTCCCTTGTTTTCCAGGTGGGTGCGTGCTTGCTGCATTAGAAAAAGATATTCCCTTGTTCTTCAGGTGGGCTACTGCTTGCTGAATTTTGAAAAGATATTCCCTTGTTCTTCAGGTGGGCTCCTGCTTGCTGAATTTGAAAAGATATTTCCTTGTTCTTCATGTGGGCTCATGCTTGCTGAATTTGAAAAGATATTCCCTTGTTCTTCAGGTGGTCTCTTACTTGCAATAGCCATACAAAACGAGGAAAATTTTCTGCCCCAGTTTGATAACTGGGTGCGTTGTGTTACTGAATGTTAACTTGAAAGATAAGACTTGCATTATGCTTCCCTTGTTCTTCGGGTGGGTACCTGACTGCTGCGCTTGGAATGTATTCCCTTATTCTTCAGGTGGGCTCCTGCTTGCTAACTTTGAAAAGTATTCCCTTGTTATCCACGTAGGCTCCTGATTTTGACTTTGGAAAATTTTCCCTTGTTATCCACGTGGGCTCCTTCTTACAAAGAAAAATTCTTTCTGCCCCTGTTTTAATCAAAGAAAGATTTGTTAATATAAAAATGGTGGTTAGCTGCTGGCATTCTTGTTGGCCATGCTCCCGCTTCCGACTTTGCTCCGACTTGCTTCTTTGGACTTGCTTTGACTTGCCATGACTTCCCGGCTAACTTTCAACTCTCTGATCTTGATGACCCAAATGTTTTACCTTGTATTTTGGTGTTTCCGTTCCCTTCTTGTGAAACTTGGCTTCTCCCTTCAATTATCTGATTATCCTCTTGATGGGATTTGCATTGGTCCTTCATGTTTTACTTTCTTTTGATATGTCCCGATCTCATTGTGCCATACAACTGGGAAACTGGTAGTTAGCCTTGACATCCTTCTTTCTGTTTCTGAATTGAACTGAGACTGAAATGTCCTATAGACAGACATCAAGAGAATGAAATGCAATGACCTCGAAGGTTTTTGAGGATGAGTTGTAATGAAGAGAAAAAGGATAGGACTTATCTGAGTGGAAAGCTGACATCGTTGATCGTGCCATGCATTTTGGATTAACCAACCTAGTCTGTCCAACCAATCAACTGTCAATTGCCACATTTGTTGTTCCATACTTTCACAACCCGACTTTCACCAAAACCCAAACCTCGGTTGTTTTGCCATGTTTCAAATCCCTTTCAACTACATACTTCATTCATTTGCCCATATGAAAAACTCACTTTCGCCTTACGGTGCCCGTGAGGGTTTTCACCAATAAGACTCTCTCATTTTCAATTTTCCTTTCTTCTGGTACCAGAGTGTTGTCCACAACACGAATCACCTTACCTTCTTGTATTGACATTTCTTAACATTGATTAGAAGGTCTTTCTTTGGACCGTATCGTGGCTTTTGGATGGGTTTAGAAATAAGGGTATAAAGGCTCAAAATATTTCAATGTGGGCTCAAAAATTACACCTTTCAGAATCATATCTTTGACAACAACCATAACTTTTGCCCTACTTTCATTCTTGGGGATTCTTGGATTTTCCTATGGTTGTGACTGAACCTCAGTGAGGCTGCCTACGTACCCTTTCGGGATCAACTCAAATGTAGTTCAGGCCATAAAATCGCTTCATTATTGCGATGTTTCCTTCCTTTCATTCTTCTTTCTTTCTTTTTCATTTCTTTTCCTTTCTTCTTTTTTTTTTCTTTTTCTTTTCTTTTCTTTTCTTTCTTTTCTCTTTTTTTTCTTTTTCTTTTCTTTTTTTTCTTTTCTTTTCTCTTTTCTTTTTCTTTTCTTGTTTTCTCCACTTGATTTCCCTCGTTCGATTTCGAGTTTTGTTGTTGATTCCGAAAGAGGGATACGAAAGAAAATATAATAAGGCTCAAAGGGATAACAAAAGATAAAGTGTTTGGATAGTGTTACAACGAATGGCCCCTGCCAGTTGGGGGAGAACTTTCCATTTGCTTCAGCCTAGTGAGGTAAAATACGCCTCAATACCAATTTCCCTACTGCAAATTTTCGTGGACGCACTTTCTTGTTATATGCTCTTGCCAATATCTGTTGGTACAACTGTCCATGACATAATGCTGTCAATCTCTTTTCATCAATTAAGTTCAATTGTTCCAAACGGGCTTTGACCCATTCATCATCATTAATTTCTGCCTTCGCAATAATCCGAAGGGAGAGTATTTCAACTTCTGCAGGTACTACTGCCTCCGTACCATACACCAATTGAATAAGGAGTCGCCCCTACCGAAGTGTTAACAGTAGTGCGATATCCTAACAAAGCAAAAGGTAATTTCTCATGCCACTGCTTGGACCCTTCCACTATTTTCCGAAGTATTTTCTTGATGTTCTTATTACCTGCTTCGACTGCTCCATTCGCTTTAGGACGATATGGTGTGGAATTGCGGTGTGTGATTTTAAACTTCTGACATGTCTCCGCCATTAGATGACTGTTGAGATTGGCACCATTATCTGTGACAATCACCTTAGGAATTCCGAACCGACAAATGATATTTGAATGCAAAAAATCAACCACTGCCACAACCACTGCCTTCTTGGTCACTGATTTGAAAGTTTTCGCTTCAACCCACTTAGTGAAGTAATCAATGGCTACTAAAATAAACATGTGCCCATTAAGTGTTGCTGGCTCAATTGGCCCAATGACATCCATCCCCCAAGAAACGAAGGGCCATGGTGCCGACATTGTATGCAACTCAGATGGCGGAGAATGGATCAAATCTCCATGTACTTGGAATTGATGACACTTGCGCACAAAACTGATACAATCCCGTTCCATAGTAAGCCAGTAATAACCTGCTCAGAGAATTTTCTTTGCCAGTACATACCCGCTCATATGAGGTCCACAAACTCCCGCATGTACTTCGGTCATGATAGTTTAGCCTATTTAGCATCCATACATCTCAATAAGCCAAGATCTGGAGTTCTTTTGTACAAAACCCCTCCACTGAAGAAAAATCCGCTTGCCAAGCGTCTAATGGCCCTCTTTTGATCCCCTGTGGCCTGTGCCGGATATACTCCCATTCTGAGGTATTCTTTGATATCATGAAACCATGACTCACCGTCAAACTCTTTTTCCACCATATTACAATAGGCATGCTGATCTCGGACCTGGATCTGCAATGGGTCTATATAAGCCTTATCTGGATGATGCAACATTGACGCCAAAGTGGCCAAAGCGTCAGCAACTTCATTATGAATCCTTGGAGTGTGCTTGAAATCTATTGACTGAAACCACTGACAAAGTTCATGCAAACATTGCCGGTACGGTATAAGGTTTAAGTCTCGTGTCTCCCATTCTCCCTGAATTTGGTGTACCAAAAGATCTGAGTCACCCATGACCAAGATCTCTTGAACACCCATATCTATATCTATCCTCAACCCCAAAATACACACCTCGTATTCAGCCATATTATTGGTGCAGTAAAAGCGAAGTTGAGCTGTAATAGGGTAATGTTGCCCTGTCTCTGAAATAAGTACCGCTCCTATCCCAACGACTTTGTTATTGGCATCCCCATCAAAGAATAACTTCCACCCAGGTTTTTTATCTTGTTCCGATTCCTCGATATGCATTGTCTCCTCATCAGGAAAATATGTTTTCAACGGTTCATATTCATCATCAAATGGATTCTCCGCTAGGTGATCAGCCACTGCTTGTGCTTTTATCGCAGTATGAGTCACATAGACAATATCAAATTCTATGAGTAGGATTTGCCACTTAGCAAGCCTCCCTGTGGGTATGGGCTTCTGAAAAATGTACTTCAACGGATCCAACCGCGAGATGAGATAAGTGGTATATGCTGACAAATAATGTTTCAACTTCTGCGCTACCCAGGTCAAAGCACAACACGTCCTTTCCAGTTGAGTACACTTCACCTCGTAAGATGTGAACTTCTTGATGAGGTAGTAAATTGCATGCTCTTTCTTTCATGTAACATCATGCTGCCCCAGTACACAGCCAAAAGAATTATCGAACACCGTCAGATAAAGGATCAAGGGTCTTCCCGGTTCTGGCGGAACCAACACAAGTGGACTGGCCAAATACTCCTTAATTTTATCAATGATGCCTGACATTCATCCATCCACTTGACCGTAGCATCTTTCTTCAGTAGATTAAAGATAGGCTCGCAAGTCGCTGTAAGCTAAGCAATGAACCTGCTGATATAATTCAACCTGCCGAGCAAACTCATTACTTCTTTCTTTCTCTTTGGCGGTGGTAATTCCTGGATGGCTTTGATTTTGTATGGGTCAAATTCAATACCACGTCAACTCACCACAAATCCCAACAACTTCCTTGACGGGACTTCAAATGCACACTTTGCTGGATTGAGTTTGAGATTATACCTGCAGAGCCTCTGAAAAAACTTCCTCAGGTCATTAATATGATCACACTGCTTTCTTGACTTTATAATTACATCGTCTACATAAACATCAATTTTCTGATGTATCATATCATGGAACATGGTGGTCATCACCCTCATGTATGTTGCACATGCGTTCTTTAGCCCAAACGACATAACCCTATAACAGTAGGTTCCCCAAGGCATATTGAATGCCATCTTTTCCGCGTCTTCCTTATCCATCTAAATCTGGTGATAGCCTACATAACAATCCACGAAGGAACCAATCTCATGTTTGGCACAATTGTCAATCAATATATGGATGTTTGCTAGTGGGAAGTTGTCTTTTGGACTCGCCTTATTGACATCACATTAATCAACACACACTCTGGTCTTTCCATCTTTCTTTGGCACACGCACAACATTGACTAACCAGATGGGATATCGGGTAACCCGTATGACCTTCGCCTCAAACTACTTGTTGACTTCTTCTATGATTTTCACACTAATATCTGTCTTAAATTTTATCAGCTTCTGCTTGACAGGAGGGCATTCTGAATAAGTGGGCAACTTGTGGACCACCAAATCAGTACTCAAACCCGGCATATCATCGTATGGCCATACAAAAATATCTTTGTATTCAAACAACAACTTGATCATCTCTTCCCTGAGCAGGGTTTCCAAATGAACACTTATTTTTGTTGCCCGAACATTTTCCTGATCCCCTAGATTGATTGCCTCGGTGTCATTCAGGTTAGGTTTGGGTTTTTCCTCAAATTGACTTAATTCTTTACTGATTTCTTCCAAAGCTTCCTCGTCATAATATTCTATCTCATCCTCACACTCAACTTTTACTATTTCACATTGATTATCAAGACTAGGCCGGAAATTCCTCATGCATGATACATAATTGAAACCAGCATAAAAGGGACTGTACAAGAAAGAAAAGAAAAACAAAAATAAAGGCCACCAGAAATGAAGAGAGAAGGAAATTGCATTTCATTCAAATTCTAAAATAACAAGGTTTAACTCATCCAAAGGGATGGAACATAGAAATCCGAATTACAACCTTGAAATAATCAAGATTTAATACTAAAAAGAAAATCAAACACTTACTACCACGACTCCTTCCGAGTTGGAAGAGGAGTAGCTTCCCAGTTATTAAGATTAGCCTGAGATCCCAGGAACTGCACATCAATTTTGCTCGGACCTTCGCTTGCTTCCATCATATTCACTTCATCGAACAACCTTTCGAACCTTTCGAACATCTCCTTGTCGGGTTCTATCACCACAGAATTGGGCATTACTGTTGTTGGGCGCCTTTTAGTACCAGACCAGACAAAAGAACGGGAAAGGCGAAGTATAGGTTTTGGAAGGGTCCACACTCTCTTCTTCATCTTTTTGGCTCTCCTTATGTCGACAGCAGTGGGTTTGAAACCTAACCCGAAAGTGTCCAGATTTCAAGGAAGAGACACTGGTTGTATGATCCCCTATAATGAAGCTCCCAGACCCTTTCCGGGCAAAAATCCATTCCTTATCATCTCTGTTGCCACCATGACAGATGCGGTAGCCACCTTGGGCATAGGAACACACTCCCCTTCCGGGATTTTAGCAACTGGCACGGTGTCTATAACTTGGTACACCCACGGGCCTTTATCATCTTCAACTTCCTCGAAGGGTGTAATAGTATTACAGGAATTGTTCTCCCCATGGACCACAATCTCTTGCCGATCCCATTCAAATTTGAGCATTTGATGCAAAGTAGACGGCAAAGCCTTTGCAGCATGAATCCAGGGTCGTCCCAATAAAATATTGTAAGAAACAGCAACATCAAGCAGTTGGAACTCCACCATGAATTTCACAGGTCCTATTGTAAGCTCCAACACAATATCTCCCATTGTCTTCTTCCCTCTGTCGTAAAATCCCCGTACACAGATACTATTCTTATGAATTCTTTCATTGTCGACCTTCAACTTTTCTAGAGTGGATAGAGGGCAAATGTTGGCACTGGATCTATTATCAATTAACACCCGAGTTACCACGGAATCTTCGCACTTCACTGTGAGGTACAAGGCTCTATTATGCTCGGTTCCTTCCGATGGCAACTCATCATCGGAGCATGTTACCCTGTTAACCTCAAAAATTTTGTTTGCATTCTTCTCAAGATGATTCACAGTAATCTTCTCTGGCATATGGGCTTCATTTAGAATTTTCATCAGCGCCCGGCGGTGTTCATCCGAATAGATCAGTAGAGACAGTAATGAGATTTGCGTCGGGGTTTTTCTCAATTGTTCCACGATTGAATAGTCCTGTGCTTTCATCTTTTTCAAAAACGCTTTAGCTTCCTCTTCTATAACAGCTTTCTTAACTGGTGCCTGATTGTCTCTAGCTATTTTAACTTTCCTCAATTTTTCAGGGGCAAAACACCTCCCTGATCTAGTCAACCCATGCGTTTCGCATACTTCCTCTTTATCTTCTTTTCCTCTGTACAGAACACTCACCCGATCATGATTCCACGGTATAGCCTTTTCACTAACCACAGGCAACTGAACTGCCAGTTTAATGATAATCGGTTCTGTATTAGCGCCCTTTACAACCAACATGGGCTTAATAATTGCTCCTGGTATTATCCCTTTAACAGGTTCTGGCTTCACTATCAACATTGGCTCATTGACTACATATTCCACTGCGGCCAATGCTTTCCCACCGATTGATTTCTCATTTGCTTTACTTTCACTCGCCTTAATCGCCATCACCATTTGCGATGGCTTCTCGTATTCTCCCCTATGTACTAACTCCATCATGTGAGCCTCATGATGAGTTGGTAATGGATTTTGCGTGATGTTGGGAGTTTCTGGCGCCTGTACTTCAATTCTCCTGGTATCAATAAGTTTCTGAATAGCAGTTTTCAGATGCCAACATTTCTCCGTGTCATGCCTTGGAGCTCCTGAGCAATATTCACAACTGACTGAATGGTCCAGGTTCCTCGGGGGAGGGTTTGGTATTATTGGCTCAATTAGGTTTAGCATTCCAAGCTGCCTCAGCCTGTGGAACAAGCTAGTATAACATTCTTCTAGCCGAGTGAAAGTCTTTTTCTTTTGTAATCTGTCATTCTTGGAAGCGGGGTTTGGTCGAAAACCAGTTCCATCGGGATTTCTGTATGTTCTGGGAGGTGGGTATGCATTTTGGGTATGATAGGTGTTATGGGGAGTGGGTACACGCCAGGGTGCCTGAGGTTGAGGATAAGTTTAGGCGTGGGGAACGGGGGATGGATAGTAAGGTTGTGGTGGGTCATATGGTGTATGTGGGTATTGTTGGTGATGTGGACGGGGTTGATAATAATAGGGTGAAGGACCTCTAGACCATGTCTTCGACTTCACCACTACAACTTCTTCCTTCTTTTTCTTTCCCAATACCCCTCCAGTGCCAGTCTGGATGGCTTGGGTAGTCGCTTTTATTGCGGAGTAACTCATAATCTTATTTGACTTCAAACCCTCTTCTACCACGGTTCCCATCTTTACAACTTCATTGAAAGTTTTCCCCACCACTGACACTAGATGCCCGTAATAGGTAGGATCTAAAGCCTGCAAAAAATAATCCATCATCTCACCCTCTTTCATAGGTGGATCGACACTCGCGGCCTGCTCTCTCCATCAAAATCCATATTCTCTAAAACTCTCCCCATGTTTATTTTCAATCTTGGTCAAAGAAAGACGATCAGGAACAATCTCCAAATTGTACTGAAAATGATTTGCAAAGGCTTGGGCTAAGTCATCCCATGTATACCATCGGGTG
>MU755538.1:0-26818 GCA_026770625.1 Nicotiana glauca
GGAGACTCACCTCGCTCCGAAGACTCGCAACCGGCATTCTACATCCTTCCGAAGGCTTGAACCAACGCACAATGCGCCAAAACTAGCTAATGATCATACAAATCCATTAATATATGCTCAACTATACCTTACAACTCAATCTATAACCATTCCTAACCCTGAATGAGAAGTTGACCAAAATGCCCTCGGGCCCACGTGCCCGGAATCCAAAATTTTTCGAAGATAAAAGTTACCCATGACCTTAGGAACTCAAATTTATATAATTTTCTCCTAATTCCATACTCAAAATCGTGTTTAAAATCCAAGATTGAAATTTTCTAGGTTTCCAACCAAAACCCCAATATTTACCCTAATTTCGATGCTTAATCTCATACATAATCAAAGTATTTAGCTTATAATAGGTGGGAATAACTTACCTTAACATTGTTGATAAAGACCCTCCTTTGAAGCCTCCAAAAATCGCCAACTGAAGTGAAGAAAATGAGTGAAATAAACCAAATCCGACCTTTTGAAACACCCCACTGCCTTCAGCACTTTCTGCTTTTGCGGTCAAGGGACCGCTTCTGCGGTCCCGCTTTTGCGGAAATCCAGGCCGCTTCTGCGGTCTCTCAAATCACCCGACCAACCGCTTCTGCGGTCTACCCATCGCAGAAGTGATTTCGCTTCTGCGGAACAAAATCTGCTTCTGCGATTCCTGGCCAAACATCCACTTTCCGCTTCTGCGGCTCCAAAACCGCAGAAGCGAAATACCAGAAGCAGCAGGCCTAAAATTTCATAAGTCCAAAAACTCTCCGTTTGGCCACCCGAACTTACCCCGATGCCCCCGAGACCTCAACCAAACCTACCAACCAATCCCAAAACACATCACGGACTTGCTCGAGGCTTCAAATCATATCAAACAACGCTAGATCCATGAATTACACCCCAATTCAAGCTTTATGAACTTTGAACTTTCCAACTTCTATTTCCGATGTTTAAACCCATCAAAACACGTCCGCTTGACCTCAAATTTTGCACGCAAATCATATTTGACATTACGGACCAACTCCAACTTCCGGAATTTGATTCCGACCCCGATATCAAAAAGTCAACCCCCCGGTCAAACTCTCCAAAAACCTTCAACTTTCTATCTTTAGCCAAATTTCTTCAAAATGGTCTACGGACCTCCGAATTCACTTCCGATCGTACCCCCAACTCCAGAATCACTATACGAAGCTATTCACAGTCTTAGGATCCCAAACAGACATCGATAACATTGAAATGCACTCCAAGCCAAACTTATGAAATTTTTTCTAAAATGTTAACTTCCACAATAGATGCCAAAACGCTCCCAGGTTATCCAAAACCCGCACCGGGCATACGCCCAAGTCCGAAATCATCATACAAACCTGCTGGAACCTTCAGATCCCGATTTCGAGGTCGTTTTCTCAAAATTCAATCATAGTTCATTCTTTCAACTTTAAGCTTCTGAAATGAGAATTCTCTTCCCAAATCAACTCTGGACTTCTCGAAATTCAATTCCGACCACGCGTACAAGTCATAATACCTGCAATAAAGTTGTTCATGGCCTCCGACTGCTGAACGGAGCGCTAGTACTCAAAATGATCGATAGGGTCGTTACATATATATATATATATATAAAAGCTATATAATTTACAAGAAATTACTTTAGATAAAAAATATAAAAAAAATAGGTTAGGCGCGGGACCGGCCCACTTAGCCCGGGAACATTAGTTCGTGGTCCCGGTCCCGATCCGATTCCTACCAAAAGCCCACGAAGCACGAGCCCACTTAGGACTGGCCCACGAGGCTCATCTAGGCCCGGGCCCGGCCACCAGTCAGCCTTACTCATATTATTTAGCGGGCACAAACTATCATCTCCTGCTATCTGATTACTATCTTTAATTTGTTACCTAAAGCACACTAGTTAATTTATAAGTCGTACCTTATGTGTGCATTACCCGTCCCATGCCTATGGTCCAAGAGGCATTGGACCTCTATTTTGGGTGGTTCTAGACTTTACTTAGGCTGGTTAGAAAATGTCAAAAACTAGATGACATACAAAACACATTGGACTTCACATACGATACAATCAAAGGCTCAAATTAACCTCCACAATTAAGTAGCAAATGCACATGAAAAACATATTTTCATGTTAAGCAGTTCAATATTATAGAACTTCAATCCCTATAGACATGATTGCTAGGTGACATTGGATTCAAATGCGCATATATAACATTACATCCATAGTGGCTTAGACGAGGAGGAAGTAGACCATTTGCTGCTAACGATGGTTTTAGATACCAGTTTTTAAAAAATTGGCATTGTCCTATAGGCATGATATCTAATAGTGTCATATTTAAACAAGTTAAGATAATTCTGGGAACCCAGCCTTGACAGGGGGATAAACAATGTTCTTTAATGACCCAGCCGGTCGTTTCATGAGATACCACTATGTTTCCCCTATTTCTACTTCTTTATGTCTTGTTCAGCTGTATTATGTGGTACCGGGTTGGTTGGTTCGAGTTCGGAGTGATTTTGTTGAGAAAAGAGACACTTAGTCTCTTTTGAGTAAGCTTGAGTTGAAAAAGTCAACTGAATGTTGACTTATGTGAAAAAGGTCTCGGATGTTAATTTTGATGGTTCAGATAGCTTCGTTAGGTGATTTTATACGTAGAAGCATGATTGGAATGTATTTTGGAGGCTCGTATAGATTTAGACTTGAATTGGAAAATTTTGAATTTTAGCGCTTTACGGTTGGTAGTGGAAATTTTGATATATGAGTCGGAATGGAATTCCGGAAATTGGAGTAGGTCCGTTGTGTCATTTTTGACGTGCGTGCTAAATTTCAAGTTATTCGGATAAGACTTGATAGACTTTTTGATCGAATGCAAAATTCAGAAGATTTTGGAATCCTTAGGCTTGATTCTGAGGGTTTTTGGTTGATTCGATGTTATTTTAGGTGTTTCGAAGGTTGGTATAAGTTTGGTTAGTGGTTTATAATTGTTTGTACTTTTGGTTGAGGTCATGGGGGCCTCAGGGTGATTTCGGATGGTTGATGGGAGGTTGAGAGTTAGAATGGTTGCAGCTAAAGCTGCTGAATTTGCTGTCATAACCGCACCTGCGGTCTGTTGGTGCGGGACCGCAGAAGCGAATAGTAGGCGCAGGTGCAGAAATGGGCGACAAGAGCTAAAGGCGCAGGTGCGGAAGGTTGATCGCACCTGCGAGACTGCAGGTGTGGAAGCATATGTGCAGGTGTGGCTTAGGGAATTTAAGTGAAAACTGTAGAAGCGTTTGTTTGGGCGCAGAAGCGGTACCGCAGGTGCTGTAAAGGGACCACAGGTGCGAAAACCCTAGCTCAGATAGTATATAATCCCTCGTTCATGAAAATTGAGTTGTTCTTCACCTTTTTTATTCGGGTTTGAGCTTGAGGGAGCAAATTGAAGAGGGATTTCGAGGGGATTTCGTAGAGGTAAGGTTGTGGGACCCTAAACTGGTTTCTATGATGGTTTTTAACTATTTAAGGTTGAAATTTGTGGTAATTAGTGGTTAAAAATTGGTGGTTTAGGTCTTGGAAATTGGAGACCTAAATTTAGGGATTTGGGGGGTTATTTTTTGTCGGATTTTGGTATTTTTGGTATGTATGGACTCGTGGGAGGATAAGGGTTCTATTGATGTGATTTTTATCAGATTCTGAGACGTGGGCCCGAGGGTCGGGTTTGGCCAATTTTGAGATTTGTGTTGTAATTTGATTATTTTCGTATGGGCTTTGATCCCTTACCATATAGTGATGTTGTGATGCTATTTTTGGATAGATTCGACGCGAATTGAGGCCGAGTTAAGAGACAAGGGCATCGCGGAGTAGTATTTCATTCGGTTTGAGGTAAGTAACGATTGTACATTTGGACTGAAGATATGAAACCCTGGTATTTCGTACTCTTTTGATAAATGAGGTGACACACATGCTAGGTGATGGGCGTGTGGACATGTACCCGTAGGGATTGTGACTTGGTTCATCCTGTGGCAACTGTATAGTTGCATATTTTGATATATTGTATATGATATCCATGAGTTTAGAAGTTGTTTTGTTAATATGGGCTGAATGCCATATTTGGGGCCCTTGTGCCGAGCTTCTTAGACCCTTAGGGGTGTTTTACTGATTTTCCTCACACTGTTTTGATTCAAAAACATATCCTCAGTCATGTTTACCAGTTATTTGTTAAATCCATTTTCATTACTCTATTTTTCAAATTACAAAGCTGTTTGGGTTGATTTCCTTGATTTTTACTGAAATTCCTGAGTGGCTGTGAGGTTAATGACTGAGAGCGAAGTTGAGGATCGAATGGTGAGGACTATATTATATATTTATGGATCGGGCTGCATTCCACAACAATATATATATATATATATATATATATATATATATATATATATATATATATATATATATATATTGGCTGCACATCGCAGCGATATGTCTGATCGGGTTGCGCGCCGCAGCGATATGATGTTTGGGCTGAAGGAGCCCCTCCGGAGTCTATACCACCCCAGTGAGCGTAGTCGACTCTATATACTGGATCAGGTTACACGCTGCAGTGATTATTATTATTATTATTGTTACTATAAGCTATTTATTAAGCCGGATTACTGAGTGTGAGTACTGTATGACGAGAGCTGAGTCACGAATGACTGAGAGGCTTGCCCGAGGGGCTATGCTTATGAGTGATATCTTGCCCAAGGGGCCTGTTTATGATGTTTTCTCTGTTTTCACTCTTCTTATTTACTGAGCGTCTGCTGAAATTGTTGAATAAATATTTCAAAGGATTTTGAATTGAGACTTGAGTTTTTACGAGTTAAATTGATTATTGAATTGCAGATTTTTGACTTGATATTTCTGTTGATATTTCCTGATATACGATTTCAAATGCCCGTCACTGCACTCAGACTTTATGTGCTTTAGTTACTTACTGATGTGGCATATTCACGTTACTCCCCTGCACCTTGTGTGCAGATCCAGGTGCTCGTGCATCAGAGTGAGAGCTTCCAGCACTCTCAGAGTATTTCCAAAGATCGCAAGGTAGCTGCACGGCATTCGCAGCCCTGCCTTCCTCCTTCCTTCTTAGCATTTTATTTTCTCAGTCTACTTTGTATTATCCAGACCGTGTTTGGTTATACTTAGAGGCTCATGACTAGTGACACTAGATTGTTGGGATGTGTTATTATATTTTGTACTATTTTCTGCATATTTCTGTTGATGTTATATTACATATGAAGAATTTGAGACTTAAAAGGTTCTAGAAAATGATTTTCTATAAAGAGAACTTGTGCAGTAATTGTTGGGTTGGCTTGCCTATTACTGTGATAGGCGCCATCATGGCCAGGGTATTTGGGGTCATGACATGTTAAGAGAGTGACAGTGTCCTATAGGCGGGATCCCTAGCAATTGATAATCGAATTTTGATTTTATAACCCATTACTTATATTAACATGTCATCTAGGCGGAGCAATATGATAACCATAGCAGTAGATGATAGGTTAATTAAGGTCCTATAGACATGATTTCTAGGAGAAAATCAATAAACATAAAATAGTGAGATCTTATAGGCATGGTATCTAACAAATATGCTATAGTCATACAAATCAAAAAAAAGTTTATTGGCATTTATTTCCTGCATGTTGTCTAGTAGCACATAGCAGTAGAATAAATAGAGTGTTTATACCCATGTTTTGATGGTGGACAAGTTATGTGTGTGTGTGTGCGAGTTTCCTAAAGGCATGGTTTCTACTAGTGGAAGTTAAACGGCATATATAGCAAGTCAAGTAAATCACCTGAATCATATGGGCATGTTTCCTACCCTTGCATATTAACATTAGGATCTACCCCATCCCATTTTACTAACATCCTAATCGTTTATACAAAGATATTATTACAGACCCAAGTTAACAAGTAAAGTAGTAATATTACATAATAATAAACAGGCCTATAGCAAGCCCCAAATAAAACAACTAAATACACAGCCTTGATGGGCCTTCAATACTTCTGACATACTGTACTTAATCCTTCAACAAAGAATCACACGATCACAGACCCATAGGGAAGTCCAGACCTCTTTCAATGAACCACAACACCAACTGTTGCACCACTTGGAAAAACCAGTATAGAACATAATATATGATAGGGAAATAGAGTATTATGGAATATTTTGGACGTTGAGTAAATGACTAGAACCTAGCCCTAGTATGTCAGAATTCACTAGGGCCTCAATTGGACCCTGAGCAGTGCTCACGCTAGGGAGGCCAAAAATATAACCTAGATAGCCTCGGCTTTCAGCCAGCTAAGAATAGGAATTTAGAATGTCAAAATAGCAGGAAGAAGGGTAGACAAATATCAATGAATTGAGCATACAACACAAATGGTCAAGCAAGCCAGTAGGTTCAGCAAGGTTCACATAGTGAAATATCACATAAACAAACATCATAGGAATTAGGAGAAGAAACAGGTTTGCAAGCATACATAGGTTGCACTAGTAGACATCTAAGGGTCTAAATTAAGTTAAGTCTAACCTAATACCGTATTAGTCAACACTTGAACATGGTGGAGGGATACACATATTGATAACCACAGAAAGGGGAGAATAGTAGATGAATCAAGGTATACTGGAAAACATGTTAGCATAAGAGTCCCAGAAATTATAGTGTTTTTCTTTTAGAAATTCAGGATAGTATGAAACAAGTTTAAAACAGACTTTAGGGCAGTATTAATATTCATTCCAATATACATAGGACATAGTACTAAAAAGGGTTCATTCGAGAGAAAAATGGGGTTTCCATAGAGTTAGGGCAATATATAAACACAATATGCAGAAATTGGTAACTTAACCACAAATTCATACTCATATTGGAGTGGACTACTATTGAAGTCCAAAATTAAACAGGTAAAGATGCTACAAGGTACATAACCGATCTCAGGAGATAAGAGATCATATAGTGCAGGTCACGGTGAAGCATAACACAAACAATAGGCTACTTTCGTGCGTGCAACTAACACAGAATAACATTGAAATTGAACATTATCATAATTGAGTCATGCTCATACAAGTTCAAATACATATGCAGAAAGAAGGAAATAAATTAAGCATTGCAAGGGTTTAAACACTAACCAGTAGTAGAATCAAAAGAGTGAAGAATCTAATAGCAAAAACCCCAAATTCCCGATGCTTCAGAGTTCACAAGAGCCTCGAGAATGGACTCCGAGCAGTGCTTGCAACAGAAAAGGTTGTTCAACAATTTAGAGAGTGTTCGAGTGCGCCAATGAGTGAGTAAGATAGTAGAGTAGTGAAAATAATAGCAAGGATTCGAAAAATCAAATCTCTTTAAGGGGGATTCATGAGAGGGGTTTATATAGTAGCATATTTCATTCATAAAATAGAAAACACGGTAAAAATTAAATGCAAAACAAGGAAAAATATGCTAGAATCAATTTTAGGGCAAATAGCACATAGAATAAGGATGTTCAGTAAATTAAACAAAGAATAAGAAAAAATAACATGCAAGAATCAAATAGCACTCAGAATAAGGGAAATAGATTATCAAGACCCAAATTCCATATAAGACCGTGATGGCACCCAACACTGTTATTAGACAAGCTAACACTAATCAAACATAAATTCTCATTTGAATAGTTAGTATGTGATAACTTTCCATTATTGATTAAGAAATTCAAAGTTTGAAAATTTAAGCATATTTAAATGGAAGTAATAAATGCAAATTTAAATCATGAAACAAGCCAAAGCATCATAAGGCTACCGATGTGTGTGCCATAACGAATTTTGTGGTAAATCTTGTTTTTATCAAAAAACTAGGATTTACTCTAATCCCATGATTTTTAATAATCTTTACATGTTAATATATCCAAAATCAAAGTATTTAACTCGCATATAGTAGGAATTACTTACCTCCAAAATCTTGGTGGAAAACCCCTCTCAAGAGCTCCAAAATTGCCCAATAATGGAGTGAAAATGGGCCAAAAATGGCTAACTCCCGTAATAAACGAAGGTCACTACCTTCAGTGATTTCTATATGTGGTCCTATGCCACACCAGCGCCCACCACATCTGCGGAAAATGGTCCGCTTCTGCGGAACTTCACTGGTCGACTGGGGTCGCTTCTGCGGATGGCCAACCGCTTCTGCAGAGAAAGGACCGCTTATGTGGTTTCTGGGGTGGCCACCCTTGGCTGCATCTGTGAGTGCCCAGACCTTCGAGCTCACATTTGCGGCTAACCAAACGCAGATGCGGTTATGACAAAAGCTAGGAATTCAGCTCTTGTCCAAAATTCCCAACTTGGTTCGAGCCTCGTATGATTGGCGCTCGGGGCCCTCGGCGCCCGTACGAATACACTCATAAGTTTGAAATGATAAAATAGACTCTCTCAAACCCTCAAAACGTCGGAAAAAACATTAAAACTAGGAATCACACCCTAAAACCAATTGATTCAAACTTATAAACTTCAAGTTCTTCAATTTACTTCCAATTTGACAAAACACACTTATACTACTCGGATAGACACTAAATTTTACGTGCAAGTCTTAAATAATATTATGGAACTATTCCTAGTCTTGGAATCCCGTTGGGACTTAGATATCATCAAAACCCGCTCTAAACCAAATTTAAAGAACATCCAAAAACCTTTAAAAATCAACTTTTACTATTATGCGCCAAAACGCTATAGGATCATCCAAAACTCAATCCGAACATACAACCAAATCCTAAATCATCATACAAACCTATTGGAACCGTCAAATCCCAATTTTGAGTTTGTTTACTCAAAAATGTTGACCGAAATCAAACTTGGCCTTTCATGCCAACCTTAAGGAACTAAGAGTTTTGATTTCAGCCCAAACTCTTCCAAATCCCGAACCAACCATCCCCACAAGTTATAAATCAGTGAAATCTAGTATGAGGAGTTTTATTTAGGAAAAGGGGGTTCTAGAAAGTAAAACGACCAGTTGGGTCGTTACATAGGTTGAACAAAGAATAAGGATAAATAGCATATGAAAATCAATTAGAGTCACTCTTAGGGAAAATAAAAAATAAAAAAAATAGGGAAATACATTAGGTTAAACAAAAATAAGGAAAATATCGGCCAAACAAGAAAGGGAAGAATACCAATTGAAAACTAGTAAAGAATAAGGAAAAATCTCAAACCCTAGTTGAGATTGACGACTCGAATCGGACCAAAATACAAAGATCATTCAATATAACATGTATAGAGACAAAAGATCATCCAGATCTTCACAGAATCAAAGTATATTGGCTCATTCTTGAGAATTAGTTCTTGCCAAAAATAGGGCAAGAACTAAGTGATACCATAAACATGTGTATAATTATAGAGTATCGTGAAATAGGTAAGTGGATCATGGATTGATTCCATGTTTGAGCCGGAATCGGAGAGAGTTAGGGGTTACAATGGCTGGGGTTTGACAGAGATGAAGAGAGCGTGTGAGGGCGGCTGAAAAGGAAAATGGTCCCTAAGGTTTTGGGGTAGGGATATAAGGAAAGATGGGGAAATTTTGTGAGTTGTTGATCACTTTTGATCAACGGTGGGGATTTGAGAAGAGTTGAGGTCGGGTTTTGGACTGGGCTTGGAATTAGAGGTTGTCTGGATTTGGGCTTGGGGTAACTGGGCTGAGGTCTGGGTAGTTTAGGTCCCAAAATAGGTAATAAATTAGGCTACTATTTAAGTACCCCAAAATTTATCGAAATAATTTATAAAATGCTTAATAAATGAATGAAAATATTGTTTATGAACTTAAATACTTAAAATAATAACTTTGTATTATAAAAATATAATTGCTAATAATATAGAATAAAGAGCCTTTATGTATGAATAGGCCATTATTGCAAAATAAGATAAATAGCTTAAAATGCTAATGTAATTATAGATATAGAATAAAAATATTTGAAACACATATTATAGGTGCAAAATAATTATTTTAGGTAACTAAGTCATCACAAAATAATTTAAAGGATAATTACTGGATATTTAAATATAAGAAGATTAATTTTAAAGCTCTAAAAATTATGAAAAAATTATAAAAAATATTTGTATAAGTTTGTAAACTAAATGATAATGCAAATTGATGTTTTGAAAGTATATATACTATTTGAGATAATATGAGGGCAAATTGGGCATTAACAGGTTCGATCGACCATTTTAAAACAAGTATAAAAAAGCGATGATGATAGTAATAAGGATCGACAGAGTCCATTCTAACGTGTCCTTTATTTTGAGTTCTGAACAAATTTGAGGTGGCCGGTTTGTGGTAAGATGCAACGCGCCCATAATTCACAAGATCCAAGAGAAAAATGCCAATGACAACTGACATCGAAGTCGTTACGAGTGGTCAAGAGACTCAGGGTTAGAGCGTTCAACAGGAGTCTACTATGGTTGAGGGAAATAGAATATTGAAATAGCAAATGAATGAATTGTGTCAAGCATGGGCCAATGGTCAAGGACTACCCTTTTTTATTCATAGTTTCCCAGAGCTCACATACATCTCAACTACTACCACTCCGTTCTCATTGTCTGATCAATCCTATCCATGTGGGTTCAGTCTTTATCCCAATTGTACGACTACAATTGGTACTTCTGTTGCGCGCTCCCAAAATGTGCCATTGACAACCAATCAGACAACCACTACTATTAAGCTCGTCTTCACCATCCTACAACCGACAGAGATACAGAAGAAAAGTCATGAGTCACAATTTGCTACCTAGAAAGAACAATACCACTCGTACCTATTTGATATTCCTGCAAAGATTGAGAAGCTTGTCCGAAAGACGGCACAGGAAGAAGTGGCCCAAAAATGAGAAGCTTATAACAACATCTAAAAAACATGCAAGGGTTAGAAGGTCAGAAGGGTATTGACTTCAAGGATCTATATATGTTCCCCGATGTTCGTTTACCACATGGTTTCAAGACCCCCAAATTTAAAAAGTATGACGGACACGGCGACCCCATAGCCCACTTGAAAAGGTATTGCAATTAACTAAGAGGTGCGGGAGAAAATGAAGAATTACTAATGGCTTATTTTGGGGAAAGCCTTATGGGGGTAGCCTCTGAATAGTTTATTGATCAAGACACCTCTCACTAGCATGTCTAGGAGTACATGGCCCGGTCCTTTATCAGACAATTCCAATACAACATCAAAATTGCCCTAGACCGTAGTTCCCTTTCAAACCTGAAGAAGAAACCAACTGAAAGTTTCAGGGAATATGCCTTTAAATGGAGAGAGCAAGAATCTAGAGTTAAGCCACCCATGGATGAACACGAGTTAATCACTTTCTTCTTTCAGGCTCAAGAGCCAGATTACTTTCAAACCATGATACCCGCCATGGTCAAATTCCTCTTGGAAGCAATTAAAAATAGGGAAATGGTTGAGAATGGCCTTAAGACAGGCAGAATTATAAGTCAGGCAATTCTCAAAGCCGCAATTCAGGATGTCCAGATTGAATCTGTTAACTTTAGTGACATGAATGAGAAGGATGAAGAAACCATGATGAAATTAGGGTCGAGAAGAGGTCCTAAGAGA
Source organism: Nicotiana glauca (assembly GCA_026770625.1). Lineage (NCBI taxonomy): Eukaryota > Viridiplantae > Streptophyta > Magnoliopsida > Solanales > Solanaceae > Nicotiana > Nicotiana glauca. The sequence continues at coordinate 11,593 of MU755538.1, forward strand.
ACATCATAAAAGGTATGAGCAGCCTTGTTGGTTTTCGATGATTCCTTTGAGCACTACTATCCACCTTAGAAGCCAAAATACTTTGTTGCTTCACCTCAGTATGTTGTCCAGCCACTAAAATACCCCTGAAGGCGAGCATCACTGCAAAACTTTTGTTAGCCTCCACAAAATTTTCAAGCGCCCTATAACCCACATCCAAGATAAGAGTATAGAGGGGAACAAAGGCTGAAAGATAATTTTACACCAATAGAAGAGTCATATGGAAGCTTGTTTGAGAAATTAAAGCATTATGGCATGATTGCACTTATTCCTCCAAATTATGTGGACCCGAGTGCAAGAATCTTTGACCATTTTAAAAGGTGTGAATACCATTCTAATGCCTAATGACATAATATTAAAAACTGTCGGGATTTGAAAAGAGAAATAGAAAGGATGATCTGGGAAAAATTAATTGAGATCCAAGACAATGACACCCAGAATATCACATAGAATCTTTTACTTGAACATAGTGATGCACACTTTGTGGGGATGATACATGGTGACATGAAGTATGGAAATCCTCCAGAGACCTCTGGAAAATCAATTGCTATGAAATATTATATGTCGTCCGTCCTGAATTTGGCGGGTAATGCTGAAGACAAGTTGACCAGAGAGGTCGAAAACTTGCTGATGAAGTTAATGAGATTGAAATTGGAAAAGGCCCCAGTGATTCTTATGAGCAAATTTATTGCTAAATCTCAATCTTAGCAATTGAAAAGTCATTCCCTCCTCACTGGGAAGGAATCTTGGTAGCTTATTTTGTTGTTTTTCTATTATCTGGGAGTGTGATCCAGATTTTTATTTGTTTTATTGAGTCAAACCCTTCTATCCCTCTATCTCGTCTGTGTGAGTTTTGTTTGTTTATTCTGTTGTTATTTTTATTTTCTGAGTTATTTCACGGTTGTAACTCGAATTTTAGGTTATTTATCTTGTTGTCAAACCCTTCTATCATTTACTCAATAAAATACAGTTTGTCCTTGTAAGTCATTCTATGCTTAATTCTTTTCCCACTAGTTCTAGTGACATGTCATGCATGCAAAAATTTTGGCTAGATCCTAGAAATTAATTTAGTCATGAATTGGATAACTAAGAAAAAGACACTTTTAAGGATGAATAAAGCGTCGAAATACTTTGGAATTAAGCTTGAGTAAAATTCATATGGAACTAGAATAGTCATACCCGTGGAGGTTAATGATCTTTACCTTCAAATCATTGTGAAGGTCAGGTTTGAGAAAGAATCAATTGAAGTTTGTTGAAAGATTGACCACGATGCAAAGTTTGACCACAACACACCAAGAAGGCAGACATGTTCATCAATGTTGTGATCGCGAAAGGATACTATGTTTGGGTGTTCTCGAGGTTGGGAGGCCCTTTTTCTGCTATCCAAACACTTTATATCATTTGTTATCACTTTTGAGCTTGTGTTATTTTCTTTGACCCCTACCCCCCTCCCCTCTTTTGGAATCAAGTTTCGAGTTAAAAATTAAAAAACATTGAATAAAAATAAATGAAAAGAAAAATTCATGACCCAAGAGTACAAATTAGGACAACTCTTAGAAAGTTCAAGTGAAAAAAAAACCGAGGGAGAAGAGAGATCTGGAAAAGGAACGGATACAAAAAACGCAGCCTCCTTCTTATCCAAAGTCCAGCCATAAACACTCCATTATAACCCAAACTTCAACCCCAAAGGCCATGAAATCCAGCAAAATCACCCCCAAAAGCTCTCCAAACACAGCAGAAAACGCAGCAAAGATCTAGCAAACCGGAGCAGATGCAGCTTCTGCATTCCACTCTTAAAATCGATTCTGAAGCCATTTAAATTCATTTCCGCTTGGTTACTGCCCTGCCGGCATTTTTCCCGGAGTTTCGCCATCTCCGGCCAGCTCTCTTTTACTATAAAATGTTGCAGCTTCACCTTCACCAACTGTTGTTGTTCTCTTAAGTTGAGCTCAGTCCGTAAATGTTGTCGAGGTCTCCGACGAGTTTCAGTTTGAATTTCCGTTGCCAAGATTCGTTTTTAAGAATTTCTGAGTTCACAGACGTCCGTTTCTCGGTCTCTTCTCATTCCTTCTTGCTCTTTGTTAGCTTGTTAAATAATATGAAATGCTTTCAGCTCATTGAATATCTCCGAATGTGGTTGCTTGCTTCTATTACATATAAAGCAATGAAAGTTCCATTTCATTTTCAATTATTTTACTATTACATACGTCTTAGATGTTTTCTTTTAATTAATTGTTGCGCAAGTTTCTTTCTTTAGCTTTCTTGTAGATATTAGTTGGTTTTGACCTTTTATTGTATCATATGCAATTGGCCTCAATAATTCTCTAAGATATGTAAAGTTTTGGAATAGGCAACGAGAGTATAATAAAGAAGGCTCACTTGGACCGTATGCATGGTCACTAAACGTCTAACTTGAGGCTCCGATTGATTTGAGACAAAATAGATCCTCTTAACTAGCCTATTTACTTCCCAATAAAATTTTATGCATAAGGCATGACCTTACAACAATCATAAATAATTATAGATCGCTAGTTGCTTTGAGCACGATTAATAATATTTGAGCACGATTAATAATAAATTATCGTAATAATGGTATGGTTCCCATAGCATAGTCATGATATGTAATCCGAAATTTAAGTGCACGCCTACGTGACTTGACCTTACAAATTCAAATAAGTTAAAAATAAATATGTTGTAAATTGCGGGTACGTTTCGCATGGCGGGGTTCGCAATGTGTGCAAAACGACAAGTGCGACGTCGTAACTTATTTTAAATAAATTCCATAGTTGTTTAATATATAAAATAAAAGGCGATCAAAGGTAAAAATGCACAAAGGTCTAAACATGTAATAATTGGACAATCAAGCCATGTGTAGTTGTAAAGCGCACGTGCTAAAACCACGAGATTCGGGATTGCCTCACTCCTTCTCCCGGGCTAACAGAATTCCTTACCCAGGTCTTCTGTGTTTCGAAGAATTATACGGAGACAAACTTTCCTTGATTTGGGATTCAAAAATAATTGGTGACTCGGAATACCGTAATTAAATAATTTCGAGTGGGAACTCTAAAAATAAAAAAGTAAAATTAATTCAATTTCAAATAATGTCAGTTAAATTGGAAAAACTCCTTATTCCTTAGATAAAAGAGGTGCAACAGATGTTAAAGTTGGATACATAATCATTTTTGGAGATAAGCCCAATACAAGATGTGCAGGCCCTGGTGCAGCAATACATGTCGGGTTACATGGAGTTGATGTAAGCTCAAATCTCCCTCGTCTTCTTATCGGATACAGGTATGTAGCCAATAGTTCATACCTTCCAAAACACACCTTTTTACAGCACATAATACAAGCAGTTAGGTTATCTGGGTTTTAGTGGTGATAAAATGATCAACGTACGGATGATCGAACAATGATATATTGCCAATGAATAGGTTGGAGGTTTTTGTGATCAAATGAAAGCCTAGGGACTGAATTTCTCCTATTCGTTATCCATATGCAAACTGATAATAGGCTATATAGATGATATTTATACCATAAATGTACCATGCTTTATTGTTATTTGAAAGGCTAAATGATAAGAGAATGCTCTAATTGGTATTCTTTTGCTTCGCATGGATTAATCCAAGTTAGGAAGAACTATGCAGCATTTTGGAGTCAATAATGTGGAAAAAACGCCAATCAAGAAGCACCCGAGTGGAAAGAAGAAAAAAAGAGGACTGGGCTTAAGCCACCGTGACTGCGGTCGACTGCGGCTGGACCGCGGTAAGCCAATGAAGCGAGGCAGAATGATAGACTCTCACAGCGGTCGCGGTAAACTGTGCAGCTGCCCGAAACTTTTGGGACCAAAGTGTAAATCGGGAAAAACTTATTCCAAGCCCTTATAAACTCAAGAAGCTCGCCCAAGAAAGTTTCAAACTTGTTTTTAGACTATTTTGGAGGCAAGAACAAGTATGAGAAGAGCAACCAACCATTAGAATTTTTCTATCTTCTCTTTATTATTTCAATTGCACATTATGAACAATTTAGTAGTTTTATCAGACTTGTTATGAGTAGCTAATTCCTTAATCTAGGGTTTTGATGGAACCTATTGAAGGATGAATTTCTTGTTATGTTAATATAGTTTGCCCAAATTAATCTCTATTTGTTCAACTGTGTTCTTGTTGTAGTTAATTGATAGGATCCTTAATTAGTTGTGTCTATTTAGTGTGCATAACTCGGGAAAGAGTGCATATTTAGGTAATTATTGATACTACTTCCAAAGTATACGAAGGATCAATAACCGAGGGTTTAAAGGCGGGATTAGGGATAGCGAAGCCTTAGGTGCAATCTAAAGTGAGTTGTAATAAACAAAGCCAGCTAGCGTAACTCGGGATAGTGCGTCTAGTAAATTTTCGTGATTACTCGAGAGAGATTTACGGTAATAAGAGCGCTCATGATTGATAGAGACAATTAGGCAATTCTATGTGAAACATAATCGAAAGGGATTCCATCAATAAGGGAAATCATAACCTTAGATCATTTTCTTAATTGTTTACAACTTAATCATAGTTAGTCTTTATTTGCTTAATTGCAATCAGTCTTAGTTAGTAGAAACTTCCTCAATTGTTATTCAAAATGTTTGGGAAGTTGATTACGTAGAATTTCGTAAGTCTAACGAGAGTAATTGATAGGTTAATTCCTTGTGGGTTCGACTCTGGGCTAAATACTCAAATTATATTTGCAACGTCCGCTTAATCCTTTTTATAAGGCATAGTTGGGCGTGATCATATACCAACATTAACCCATAGCTGTTTTTGAGGTAGCATACATTATGGTCGATCAGTGTACAAACAAGTAAAGATAAAGGAGGAAGATAAATATGTCATTTTGTTAGTGAAAAGTTTCTTTACATTTTCTTTTTGTAACCAAAGCAAATGATGAATTTCCATATTGAGCTAAGCTTTTGGATGTTTTTAACAAGTTTCACACTTGCAGCAAGTCCAGCACATGCAACTACAGAGTTTATTGTAGAACTAGAGTTCCTGGAAGGGCGGCCACACATTGTATGCATCAAACCCTGATTTAGCATTTGATTCCCTCTTAGTTTCAAATTATACATCTGTAAATGAGGCGGAGGCAGGACGGTGTTAGTTCCTTGGCTGTGTTGAGGTTAGGTCTCTTATTGACTTGTTATTTATAGATCATTATATTGCATTATTTTTTATCCCTGCAAAATAATCATACCAGGTGGATAATGCCATATGTATAGATCTCAAACAAGGACCTGCTGGATTTGTCTTGATTCCGAAAGGTAAGTTTATAGTAGTAATTATCTTTTTGCACCATCAAATGGATTCAAGAGAAATATATATTTCTAGTCGCTTCCAAAAATAATAACCGTAAAATATATAATTTTTGCATATGTATATATTGTATACATATTTTATACACTTTTAAGTTAGCGAATGCAATTAGTTTATGTTGTAATTTTCCCAATCATAATAGTTGCTACTTGTGCAGGGATATAAGCGGCCAAGGAAAAGGCGTCTCAATTAAAGTCGTGGCCTAAAGCTAAATTTTAATAAGGGGCCTTAATTTTCTCTTTTGCCTGTAGTATAGTTATCTTGCAAAATATATTATTAATATTACATTGGTTTCTTTTTTTCTTTCTTTCTTTTTGTCTACAGAGGAGTTACCTTATAAAATATAATATCAATATACCAATTGATAAGGAAATTTAAGTTAATAAGATGCTATCCACGTATTTAGAATTTGTTACCTTGGATCTTATTGTAATAAACGTTATTTATCAATATGAAGATGTGAGTATGTTAATTCAAAGTTCTAAAATATTTTTATTGTTAAAAAATAGATAGTCTTTCTTTTCTTTTTATAAATATTTTGTATTTGTTTTTCGTTTTTCTATAAACTTCAATATTGTCTAAGCGAATTAAGATAGTGAATCCACAACTAAAAATATTTTTAGATCCGCCAAAATTTAGTCGGCCTAAAGCAAAAGTTTTAATAGTCTCCCTTGAGCCACCTCGCCAAGGGGACGATAACGGTTACTAGGTAACTGAATTGTGACAATGGCTCATGTTTGCCCACTCTGATATCTTGTTCGTCACGAATTAAATATAAATGTTTTCTTTCCTTTCGATAGTCAATTATAGGGGTGTATAAATCGAACTGGAAAACCGCACCAAACCGAAAAGTCAAACCAAACCGATTAAAAAATCCGAATAGGTTTGATTTGATTTGGTTGGTATTGAGTAAAAAAATCCGAACCAAACCGACATATAAATATATAATTTTTATATATACTTTTAAGACTTTATATAGAATTTTCTTTACAAAAATTCTAGAAATATTTGGGATTCTCTTATGGAATGTAATATTTAATAGAATATAAAGTACTCCATTTGTACTAACCTTAAATAATTGGTTATATGATCACTTTCTTATCAAGTGTTACTGAAATGCATCAATTTCTTTGTTCTTCCTTGTTCATATATCAAGATTTATTAAATTCTTATATCTTTTTCAAATTTGAAGTGGTATTTTGATAATCTAAAATTAAATAGAACTTATCATTAATTAGGTATCACGTTGATTTTTATGTTTAATTATTAAATTCATTTAACCTTATGAGTATACATCAATGAAAAATTATTGTCAGATGACTAAAAAAATAACTATCATGTGTTATTAACAAAATACTACCATAAAAATATTTAAATAGATCATATGTTTGTCAAGTTTTTTAATTTTTACTAAACATATATTTACTTATAAAAAGTTTAACAAAGTAAGATTAAAACAATATTCCCATAACAAAAAAATTCGAAAACCCGACAAAATCGAACCAATCCAACCCGATATAGTTGATTTGATTTGGTTTTAATAAAAATCGAACCAACCCGGTCCATGTACACCCCTAAATTATACTGCAATGCTAGGTTCCCTGTGGCTTCAGACATCAAATTGTCTCAACTCTTAACTGGTGCTTCTTTGTCTTGTCGTTAATGATCTTGATTTTCAAGCTTTTAAACTCTGTTTTTCAAAAGTTGCATATTTTTCTTTTTTGCCCTTCTTGTTTTGGTTTGGTTTTACCAAAAACCTTGCAAATCAAACCGTGAAAACCCCTAGCACCGAGCATTAGCTCCATTGTCTATGACAATCGACTAGTATAAATATGCAAGAGTAAATATCGCATATATATATATATATAATGAAGAAAATCCAATGATTAAATATGAGAAGAAAGGTACTGCACTACAAAAGTGTGAAATTTTTGCGATGCTCAAAACACTCCTCAAGCAAAAATAACTAAAGCAAAGGAAGAGTGTTGAAGTTTTGTCGCTTTATTAACTTTTCTAGTATAATAAGTAGCTAAGTTTAGGATGAATTTCAATTTTAATTTCTATTAGATTGTTTAAGTTAGTTGAGATATTTTAGGTTTTTTAAATTTTAAATTATGTGGATTTTTTGTTCCTAATTGGCTATTTAAAGCCTTGTTATGCTTAATAAAATTGTTTTGAGACTTCTTCAATCAATACTTTAAATATTTTTAGTGTCCCATCTTTTAAGAAACAGAAAAGAGCAAAAAATTACCTCTATCGTTTAATAAATAATTTACTATCAAGCTCTATCTACCTATTTGTCTGAAAATACATCTAACGTTATCTTGAGGTCTAAAATTACCCCCGCGACTAACGGAATATTGTGTGGCCTCTTTTTTTACTGAGCTGGCATAATTTTATTGGGTCACGTGATACTTCAGTCCAGATTGAACAAACTCGCCCCAGATTTCGACCTGCCCCCCTTTTTTGGAATAGAAATATGTTTCCGCCACTATAATCTTTTCTAAGAGAACTAATGCACCTGACTCATCTAATTTACCACTAGTACTGCTCGGATCATTTTCCATTTTTCAGATTACTACTTTCTTCTTCACTAACACAAAAATCTGAAACTAGGACGAGCTAGAATTTTCTTGTTGAATCTACAAATTTCGAAAGTTGTAAAAGTTGAGGTTTTAATGTTGGGATCAACTTTCTTTGACTTTTAGGACGATAGCTGGGATTAGATGTAATATTTATGAGTTGGGTGTTACAAGAAAACCTTAAATTACATGGGAATTTTACCTGGAAAATTTTTCCGCAGACAACTCCTGCAAATTTTCATGCGAAAATCCAATAACTCCTAGATTCTTGAATATTTACCTGCCAATTCGATTTTCCCAGGTAAATCCACAAATAAATTTGGCGCCATTTAGCGCCAAAATATTACTTGGGGATTTATTTGGAAAAATAATTCCCAAGTATCATTTTCGTGGGTAATTTCGTAGGTAAATAATGAATTCTTAGGGATTTACCTGGGGATGTTATTAGCTAGGAAATTACCTGGGAATCTTTTTGTGATATATTAGTTGGGGATTATTTCTTGGGAATTTACTTGAAGAATTTATTACCTAGGGATTAACTTGGAGATTTTATTGTTGCAATTTTAGTTTGGAATTATTCTTGAGGATTTACATGGATATTCTATTAGTTAGAAAATTACCTAGAAATTTTGTTGTTGCAATATTAGCTTGAATTATTTCTTAAACATTTACTTGAGAATTTTATTATCTTGAATTTTATTATTGCAAGTTTAGCTGGAAATAGTTTTTTAGAATTTACTTAGAAAATCTATTACCTAAGAAATTAATTGAAGATTATTTGTGTTATTTTGGCTGAAAACTTATTTTTGTGAACTAATTTGAGTATTTCATTAATATGCTTTTGATTGAGGATTTATTCTTGAAATTTATATAAGAATTTTGTAAATGTTGATTTAGTTGGATACAAATTAACTTGAAAATTTATCTGAAAATTTTATAGCCACATATTTAACTTTGAAATTCTTTCAATACACTTTAAAAATATTAAATAGAAGAAAAAATTATTTTTAATTTAAAAATTATATTTTTTAAACGTTACAAAAACATGATATGTAAAAATTATCCTTCAGTATTTATTATATCTATTTAATATTTCATCGATTTATTTATAGGTAAATAGTTAAAATGCTGATCCTATATAAAAATTAATTGTGTGAGATAGGTTTGATTGAATATTACAAGTCATTGAGCATAACATAGCCGGTTATTATTATTTTGAAAAAATTTAATATCAAAATAATTATCATAACTCTAGTTATTTTAAGAATTACAATTTTGATTTGGTTGATATAAAGGAATTTAATAAATCGAATATCTTCAGAAAATATACTAATTATGAATAATTCAATAATTTAAGTTCAATCCGAAATAGAGAAATATTAAGTTACATTTATGAAATATAACTAATTTTTATTAACTTTTTAACTAATTATATCATATATATGATGGATTGAATATTACAAGTTATCGAGTATAATCTAACTGGTTGTTATTTTTTGAACAAATTCATAAAAAAATAATTATCATAAATGTTGTTATTTTAAGAATCGCGATGATATGATTGATATAAATGATGTAACAAAGCTAATATTATAAAAAAAATATACTAAGTTGCGTATAATGAACAATTTAAGTTTAATTTCTAAGCAGAAAAAATTAAGATATATATATATATATTAACTTTCTATCTTACATATCTTATTTTTTCCCATGTATAGTTAGAATGATGAAATTTAATTTTATAGTATGTTGCTTAAGTGATATTAGTTTGTAAAAAAAAGTATTGAAACTTAAGTATCAAGTGATCTTATGTTTCTATTTTCTAACATCATCTCTTGATTAATACTAACATTATTGAAATAACGTAATCTTGCATACGTTGTTGGAATTAACAAAACAATTCTTATCAATTGCTTAATGAATGTACGATATGTTTAATTCTTGTTAGTTAGTGTATTTTTATATAAAAAAATTAATGTAATTATTAACAAATTTTTATAAACAATAACTAAGAATATATTTAAATTAAAAATGTAATCATAATTTTATTCACTTGTTTTTACTTGAAAATAATTTATTTTTGATTTATGGAATCTTTATGTGATGAACTCTTAAAAAAATAAATAACAAAAGGGATAAATTAGGAGTAGGCCAAATATATAACTGGGCCCTTAAACTTGGCCTTTTTTGTCACTTGGACACTTAAACATAGAGTTGTTCCTATCAGACCCTTCAACTAAACCACATATGTGCCAATTAGACACTTTGTAGACCATCTGAGAAAAACTTTTATAAAAATTATTGGATATGTAATTAGCTGCAGTTGTATATTTGATAGCTTTTAAGGCTTTCTTCTTTGCTTATGAAATAGCTGCATTTGTATATTTGACAGCTTTGCTCTTTTGCTGAAGTACTATTTTTGTTAAAAGTTGTTAATGTCAAAATGCAACTTCTATCAACCACTTGTGCGTTCTAGTTTGTAAAGTTTTATTCTAGTAGCTTACGAGTGCCGTAAAGTTTCATAAGTACTCATTATGTCACTACAAAGTGCTTATGAAAATTTTCATGGTATCTCCTATAATCGTACTTTAGTGCTGTAAAGTTTGATAAGCAAAGAAGAAAGTCTTAAAAGCTATCAAATATACAGCTACAGCTAATTACATATCTAATAATTTTTATAAAAATTTTTTCTCAGATGGTCTATAAAGTGTCTAATTGGCACATATTTGATTTAGTTGAAGGATCTGATAGGAACAACTCTATATTTAAGTACCCATGTGACAAAAAAGGCCAAGTTTAAGGACCCAGTTATGTATTTGGCCTTAGGAGTAAGTAAATGCTCCGTGGGAACTTGTCCCACATCGACGGAAAAGTATGCGTTTTTCCACCATATAAAGTGAGTTTGGCGCCAAAGGGTCCATCAGTTGTGGACTACACGTGAGCCTTTCATGTTATATGTGGGATTAGGAAATTTTAGGGTAGAGTATTAGTATGTCTATAATATATAACTAAATATTAATTGTAATATTTAGGATGTACTGATACGAAGTAGTAGTAGTTATAAGAGTGATAAGATCTAACGTTGTGGTGCTATAATAGCCTACGCAACACCAAAATATATATATACGTAGAAGGTTGCGTTAATAATATAATAATTCCGAAAACAAAAAAGATTATCACAATATAATTTTTTGTCTAAATATTTCTAATGAATTCATTTGGAAATTTATGGGGATTTACTTGCAGATATTTCCCTAAGAAATTCCTCAAGAAAACTCCTTCCTTTTGTGAACTTCTACCAAATGTTTCATGCGATTTTTTGGTAGTTCTTACCAAAAAATTCGCAACTAATTTACGTGGGAATCTAAAATCCCCAGCTAATTTATATGCGGATTCAAATTTCTCAGGTAATTTACTTGGGGATTTCAAAAATCCACAAGTAAAAATTACCCACGAAGGTTCTTCCTTCGAATTTTTTTTGGAAGAAAAATCCGCAAGAAACTGTTTTACCTGCGAATTTTCTTTTATAATTCCCAGGAAAATTCCCATGTAATAAGCTGTTTTCTTATAGTGGTGTAAAGAGTCTTGAATAGATAACTAAGACGGCAAATAAGAATTCAAAGAATTAATCTCCTTACCCTCCTAGCTCACTTCTAAGAATAGAAGTGAGTTAGTGTTGGTTTTTTTGTATGAATTGGTGATATTCGATTTGAAGAGGCAGCGGAAAGAAAGAAGAAGAGTGGGCAAATTTTTTATTAAAGGGACTTGTAGCTCGATTTGAAATCTCCAGATCTAAATTTTGTTGCTCCAAATTGAATGGTATGATTTGAATGCATTGGAATAAATTCTAAGGACCTAAATCTAAAGTTTGAGAAGGTTAAAGATGATTTAGGATAACCTTAATTCACATTTCGAATTGCAAATTTACTGCAAAATAAAGTACTGAACCCTAAGTTCCAGTATTGTTTGAGCTTGAATCATTGTGAGAAGAAAATGAATGGTACGAGGGTGTTACTTTTTAACAACTCGGGTTAAATTGGAGTTTGGGCAAGTCGAAATGTGGTGCGGGTTTGTTCAATCTGAACTGAGATGCCACGTGGCCCAATAAAGTTATGGCAGCTCATTGAAAAGGTTCCACACAATATTCCGTTAATCGTGGGAATAATTTCAGACATCAAGATAATGTTAGATGTATTTTCAAACAAATAAGTGGATGGAGCTCGATAGTAATCCATTTATTAAACGATAACTGTATTTTTGGCCATTTTTCGTTTAAAAACCCAACAATAGGACTCAAATAGTCAAATGATGCTATTGCATCATTTGCGACTCAACTTGGAAAAACAGATGCGAGCCTTGGGTACGAAAAAATTCTTGGTAGGGAGCACTTTCCTCCGAATAGGGCCTCACGCAGCGTGAATCCAAATATAATCGAGCTTCAATGCAGGCACTGGACACCGGATGGGAGAACAAAAGGAAAAATTTGTGTAGAAACGAAATAAAAAATTTAACTAAATTATGAGCTAGCACATTTCACCATCTAGGAATACACTAAACAATATTGATATCTTCAAAGTAATATTCAATAGCCATGTAGATTCATGCCAAGTGGACCATAAAATGAATAATGGCTGAAATCCATTTAACTTTATACTAATAAAAAAAAAACTAAAATGGTAGAAGTTTGCCTAACTCCACCGTTAAGAATTAACCCAAGGTTCTCGCTTTCCTTTTAATATATCAAAATATGTCTCTTACTTTTAGCAAAATAAAGCTACAACTAAATTTTATCAAGAAAGGCAATTGAAGATGGTGGGAATCATCCGATTTTTTTACCCGCCAAAAGAACCTTTTCTCCTTTGGAATGATCATACATATCATTAAAAGATATGTATTCATCTTTTACAAGTATCTCATATTATTTCTTTTCTTAAGAACCCCAAAAATTTCATTATTGCTATCGTTAACAACAAACAGTGAATCTCTTGAAATACAAGATTTTATTCTCTACCTTTTCTTATATTATTAGTTATTGTTTGGTCTTGTTAAATTTAATTGTATTTTTTATTTTAAGTTTGATTAATTGATATTTGTCTGATCTAATATTATATGTTTTCATCCATATGCCTCATCTGACAAGCTGCAAATACAAGAAAGTTTCATTATGATTATTTAATTTATGACGATATTGATAAGTTTGTACCTTTTTACGTTTGAATCATTTTTCAGAATGTGTTTTAAGTTTGATTTTTTTTTTTTGTATAGTTGAGATTTTCGGAAAAATAATGTGTGGAAATGCTCCTAAAGAAGTTTTACAAAATAACTCTAGAGGGCTAGTATATTATGAACCGAAACTTGACCTTGAGTTTGATAGTGACGAGGATGCACTTAATTATTATAATGAGTATGTAAAAAGAGTTGGTTTTAGTGCTCGCAAAGAATACATCAATACAAATAAAAAATTGGGTTATGTAACATCACGGAAGATATGTTTCAAGGAGGATTTTCATAGAGATGATAAACGAAAAGATCAATGTAAAACATTATGAAGAGAAATGCGAACAAGATGTCAAGCTCATATTATTGTTACCCGTCACTCAATGGGAAAGTACCATATTACAAAAGTTGAATTGGAACATAATCATGCACTTGTTCCACCGACAATGGTTCATATGTTGCCTTCTCACTGAAGGATAAATAAAGTTCGGGCTCATGAAATAGATTTAGCAGATGTTGCTGGATTATTTTCTAAAGCAACATTTAATTTTATGAGTCTTCAAGCTATAGGTCAAGTAAATTTGGGTTATACCAAATTAGATCAGAATTGTTTAACTCTTGCGGGCAAACTTTTTCGAGAGTCAAGGATTACAAAAGTTCCAAGTTAATAATACATTATGATCTTATGCCAGTTTTTATTTTATGTTGACTTTTTTCGAATATTCGATATACTAGAGATTTTAGAAATGAAATTAAGTGAAGTACTGCTTTTAGTAAACTTGATTGGACGTATAGAGGATCTTTATCTTATTTTTCTTCGTACATGTTTGACTCAAAATAAGTTAAACCTTTTCTAAATAAATCAATTAAAGAGATGAAGGGGTAAATCGTAGTCAATTATAATTAACATTGGATCGAAAGACATATCGGCTATAAGAAATATAGAACAGGTAGAATATCGGAAAACTTTATTCATAATGGAATTGTGCCCTACCTCTCCTTGGAGAGGGACCGGGGATTACAATCATTTTTGCTTTCTATTTTGTTATTCTGAAATGGAGTTCTTCCTTCCTTTATTCGTGGATCTTCGATCCTCCTTTCTTTTCTCAGGCTGTTAGAGTGTTGGAGAAGAAGTAGTAGAGGGGAAGCCCCTTGTTCAGTCCTCTTTTCTTCTCTTTATAGTTCAGAAACTTTCCATGCTTGCCGTGACTTATTATGGTCGGGTCGGGTCGGCTTTCTTGTCATGGAGAGGCCTTAACCTCATTGCTTATCTCGAATGGCGACGAGATGAAGTCAACTGTGTTGACTTCCTTCGTGGGATGATAGGAGCGGAGTCGTGGCAGCCGATGTCGTGTGGTCAGATTTTTACCAATACAGTTAGTCCCTCCGTTCGTTGAGGCCGTAACTCGTCGACTTCGGCGGGCGGATCATGTGTGCAACATGGTCGAAGGGAATCTGACCCCCATTCTATTTCTTGATCGCGTTACGAACCTTTTGACTCTTTAGGGATATCTTTTTAGCACTCGTGTTCCATTGCAAAGGTTTTGAAACTGAAACGCCGGTTGGCAAATGAAGCATTGCTTCGTACAAGTAGTCATGAGGATGCACGTTTCTGAAGATCTGAAGTGTTTCGCATCCCATCGGATATTAAAAGCGACCATTGGGTTTCGCGCTCAGGAGATTTATGCCTCTTATAAATTGGGAAACCTGGTTATTTGTTTTGTGCACTTTATTGTTCATCTTGAAAAACTCTATGGATACCTCCATCTCTGTCAGTTCGAGTTTTACCTTACAGTCCTTAATTTCTTCGTTTCTCCCGTCGAGTTCTTTCTCTTTTTTCTTTGGGCTAGAGATGACATGCGTTTCTTCCCGTGATAGTCTTCCTATTGCTCCTCCGGCGACTGAGAACTCTGCTCCGGCCACCGGAGATGTGGAGGGTGAAGAGATTCCCTCTGTAGATGAAATTTTACCCCGTCCAGTGAGGGATGCGATCAACTTCACCGCTAACGGTGGGGCGGAGCCGGGGGAGATTCCCCCCCCCCCCCC
>MU755538.1:26858-65649 GCA_026770625.1 Nicotiana glauca
GCTTCCTATGTTGGTGGTAGATTTCTGTCGTTATTATGAGGTGTGCACTGCCCAGCTCTCCCCTTATTTGTACAAGTTGTTCCTTATGTTCATCAAGTATGCGGAGCTCGCCAGTCGCGAGGTCACCCTGGGCCACATGCTTAGCCTGTTTGCTCCCCAGTTGATTCGAGGCTCGATGATCCATGCGCGTCCTCGGGGATCAAAAGGCCTAGTGGTAAAGATGGATGACAGGATCAACCGTCGCTTTTATGAGAACTTTTTCTATGCGCGGATCGAGCACCTTGTGGCGGACCCAACCGGATTTCCTGAAGTGTGGAATTTTGCCCGTAAATTTATGCCTCGGACTGGTAGAGTGTCCGATTTTTCTATTTCTCTTTGTCTTTTATGTCGTATGTGTTGACCCACTTCGTGATTTTGCAGCCAAAAGATTTCCCCCGCCACCTTTTGAGGGGATTCACGAGTGGGTTGAGGCCGTCCTTCCCCACATAACAGGGGTTAGAACTTGGTCGATCCTTCATGAGAGGTTTGGACATAGGCCCCTTGCAGGTGAGATTATCCCTATTTTCTGTGTTGTTTTTTTTGTCTTATATCTCTTGAATCGTTGTTTGTCGTTGTTAGGGAGAGTGCGGAGAAAGGCTCCTCAGTTGGCTTTTCGACAGTCGGTCGTATCTGCTCGTCTTTTTGCAATACCTGCCGCTCCTGCTTCATCGAGGGCATCTTCGGTCGAATCTGTGGTTTTGGCCATTCCGGAAAGGGCAGCCTCTCTGGAAGTTCCATCCAATGTCGTCTGTCCTGCTGATGGATCACCATCGACTGGGAAGAGGAAGGAACGTCGAAGAGGAGGAGGGTGGCATTCGAAGCGGCGCCTCCGACTGTGATTAATTTGGATGAGTCTCCCCCAATGGGCCCAGGGGACAATGCTGTTGCGGCATCCTCTCCGGATACGGAGCGAGCTGTTGAAGTTAATACCGGCATCCAATGCCCGATAGATTTAGTTATCACAGTGAACCAATCCAGAGTTCCCATTGCTGATGATGATCAGCGTCCTTCCGGAGTGGGGAGTCAGGACCCTAATATCGCCGTCATGATTTCTAGTGTGCCTTCTCCATCTGCGGCTGGTCGTATTTCCCTTTCGGCGGCAGAGAAGGGGAAGAGTGTAATGGTCGATGAGTATGAATCAGAGTCTGATTTGGATCCTGACGATATCAGGATGTTCGAAGAGGGCCTTACTCATTCGGTAGTCCACACGAGCAGACCATCTTGTGTTCTTGATATTCCTTCTGACGTGTATCTCCTGACACAGGGGGATAATTTGGTGTCACATCTTAGCTTGCTGTGTTCGAAAGCTAAAAATGATTCCCTGCAAAATTTCCTGGATGCCAAATCGAGCAGCAAAGTGGCCACCATGGGTTTGAGGGTATGTTGTATTCGACTCTTATTTTGACTTTCCCCTTTGTATTAGTTAGTATCGATTTAACTGCTTTTTCCTTCTCTTTATTCTTATACATATCTGGTGGAGGTGGAAAGCATCCGTGTGGACGACATTCGGTTGAGGATTTTCTTGCAGCTACTGGAAAAGTATCGTCGCTATCACCACAGGTGTCATGAGTTGCACGAGCGGTTGAGGACGGATCCCCGCAACCGAGCTCTGGGCGAGGAGTTAGAGAAGAGGGATTAAGAGTTGCTGCAGATGCTCCGCAGCAAGAGCGAGCTCGAAGAGCAACTTCTCTTCAAGGACGAAGAGCTTGAAGTGGGTAAAGGGGTCGCTGCAAAATGCGAACACTTGCAGGGCAAGTTAAGAGCGATGCAGTTGGAGATGGAGAAGATCCGGGCCAGAGTTGCGGAGATGAGCGCCGAATGGAGAGGGAAGTTGAGTGTATTGGAGAGCAAGGTTGTCGATTTAGAGCGTATGAAGAGGGCCTGGTCAGAGGCTTCGGCAAGGGTAGCAGCCTTAGAGGAGTCCGTTCGCGTGCATGAGTCCTAGCGAGAATCGGAGAGAGCTACTGCGACCCTCAGGGAAGCGAGGCTCGAGGAGCGGATTAGCACGATTGATCAGGAGGCCTCGGCTCTGGCAGATCAGGTCACAACCTTGGAGGTGGAGAATCAACGTCTGAGGGCTTAAGCTGGGCCATCTCGTGCCGTCGTTCCTCGTCAAACTCATGAACTTATCAATCTTTGATGGTGAAGTCCTTAGCCTTGATTCTTAGTTCGAACGATGTCGAACTTTTCGATCTTTGATAGTGAAGGCCTTAGCCTTGAGTCCTAGTTCGAACTAGGTCGAACTTATCGATCTTTGATGGTGACGGCCTTAGCCTTGAGTCTCAATTCGAACGAGTTCGAACGAGGTCAAACTTATCAATCTTTGATGGTGAAGACCTTAGCCTTAAGATCCCGTTCGAACGATGTTGAACTTATCGATCTTTGATGGCGAACGCCTTATCCTTGAGTCTCAGTTCGGACGACGTCGAACTTATTGATATTTGATGGCAAAGACCTTAGCCTTGACTCTTAGTTCGAACGATGTCGAACTTATCGATCTTTGATGGCGAAGGCCTTAGCCTTGAGTCCTAGTTCGAACGAGGTCAAACTTATCGATCTTTGATGGCGAAGGCCTTAGCCTTGAGTCCTAGTTCGAATGAGGTCGAACTTATCGATCTTTGATGGTAAAGGACTTAACCTTAAGATCCAGTTCGAACGAGGTCAAACTTATCGATCTTTGATGGTGAAGACCTTAGCCTTGAGTCTCATTTTGAACGAGGTCGAACTTATCGATCTTTGATGGCGAAGGCCTTAGCCTTAAGACCGAGTTCGAACGAGGTCGAACCCATCGATCTTTGATGGCGAAGGCCTTAGCCATGATTCTTAGTTTGAACGATGTCAAACTTATTGATCTTTAATAGCGAAGGCCTTAGTCTTAAGATCCAGTTCGAACGATGTCGAACTTATTGATCTTTGATGGCGAAGGCCTTAGCCTTGAGTATCAGTTTGGACGAGGTCGAACTTATCGATCTTTGATGGCAAAGGCCTTAGCCTTGATTCTTAGTTTGAACGATGTCGAACTTGTCGATATTTGATGGGGAAGGCCTTAGCCTTGAGTCCTAGATCGAACGAGGTTGAACTTATTGATCTTTGATGGCGAAGTCCTTAGCCTTAAGATCCAGTTCGAACGAGGTCGAACTTATCGATCTTTGATGGTGAAGGCCTTAGCCTTGAGTCTCAGTTCAAACGAGGTCGAACTTATCGATCTTTGATGGCGAAGGCCTTAGCCTTAAGACCAGTTCAAACGAGGTCGAAACCGTCGATCTTTGATGGCGAAGGCCTTAGCCTTAAGACCTAGTTCGAACGAGGTCGAACCCGTTGATCTTTGATGGCGAAGGCCTTAGTCTTGATTCTTAGTTCGAACGATGTCGAACTTATCGATCTTTGATGGCGAAGGGCTTAACCTTGAGTCCTAATTCGGCAGAGATTTCTCGCATTGGTGATTTCCCACCATGAATGCTAGGTGTTAACATTCTACTCAAACCTGCATTATACGCGTGTTACCGTTTCTCGCTTGGCTTTGGCTGTTTCTTTTGAAGAATTTGCCGGCCCGGAAGATCTAGGTTGTTTCTTGCTCTTTTTTTTTTGAAAGGATGGGGATAGTAGATTGCAACACCCCTTCCCTTGTTTGGTGTGTCCGAGCCTGGTAGGTTAGAGGGCTCTGTCTCTTGCTAACGCGCTCGATTTTTCTTTCCTCGGCGTGCTGCCTTCGAACCTGGTGTGAGTTGGATTCTTTTCTCGTGTTTCTTTAGCTTCGATCCAAGAAAAACTAGGTATTTTCACTAGGAAATTCCCACAGATGGCGCCAAATTGTTTAACTCAAAAGAAGCTAAACCTTTTTTAAGCAAATCAATCAAAGAGATGAAGGGGTAAATCGTAGTCAATCATAATTAATATTGGATCGAAAGACATATCAGCTATAAGAAATATAGAACAGGCAGAATATCGGAAAGCTTTATTCATAAGGAATTGTGCCCTACCTCTCCTTGGAGAGGAACCGGGCTTTACAGTCATTTTTGCTTTCTATTTTGTTATTCTGAAATGGAGTTCTTCCCTCCTTTCTTCGTGGATCTTCGATCCTCCTTTCTTTTCTCAGGATGTTAGAGTGTTGGAGTAGAAGTAGTAGAGGAAAAGCCCCTTGTTCAGTCCTCTTTTCTTCTCATTATAGTCCAGCAACTTTCCATGCTTGTCGTGACTTATTATGGTCAGGTCAGGTCAGCTTTCTTGTCGTGTAGAGGCCTTAACCTCATTGCTTATCTCGAATGTAGTGGCGACGAGTTGAAGTCAAGTGTGTTGACTTCCTTCGTGGGATGATAGGAGCGGAGTCGTAGCCGCCATTATCGTGTGGTCAGATTTTGACCAATACAGTACAGTTTCATAAACATTCTATAGCATCAATACAACTCATTGTGACCTACGCTCATTTGGAACTTTTGCAATCTTTCAATATTTCATGAACTTGGATTAGGTAAAAAGTAAATGTTGAATACTGTTATATTTTGCTAAAAGCAAGAGACATATTTTGATGTATTAAAAGAAAAATGAGAACGTTGGCTTAATTTTTAACGGTGGAGTTGGGCAAACTTTTAATATTTTAGTTCTTTTTTATTAGTATAAGAATTAGATGGATTTCAGCCATTAATCATTAACCATTTCAAAGGAGCTTATCGTTTTCCAGATACCATCACTTTGTAGTATCTACCCGATGAGACACCCATAATCGCGTTGACAATAATGTGTTGGAAATTTAGTTTGGGAGGAGAATAGCGAATCTATAAGCAGATACTCTTTTCAACTTCAATTTTAATTACTTTAGTTTAAAGCTACGACCAAATATTGGCAAAATGCCTATTATGGTACACCATTTCCAACCCCAAGAAGACCAAAAGACAAAACATTATCTCATAAAAATGTGCGCCCTAACCTCCACCACGTTCACTCGCATAATTCAATGAACTTTTGGAAACGAAGTGGGAAAACGTAGTGTTGCAACACATAAAGCATCTCTCTTCGCGCTCCTAATTAAATTCCAAGATACATGGTGTAATATAATAAAAGATAGAAATCGGATTCGATTCCAATTCCCAAACTGAATTTTATTGATTTCAATTGAGAGTTTCTATTACAATCAACTAGAACGAACTACAACGATCACTAATACATTGCTCCAAAAGCTTGCACCTCAACGATATTGATGAATTATCCTGAAAATGAGATTAAGAATTTTAGAAGAAGAAAGAACAAGGCAATGGTGGAATTGAGAATGAAAGAGAAGAAGAACGAAGAGAGAGAAGAGAGGGAAGTTGGTTAGAAGAGTACCGGCCAAAAACTGATTGTGGACTGGCCCAACTAACTATTTAGTTGGGTTAGTTGGGCTGGTCTACAATCTCGGCCCTTGGATCAACCCAGATCTCTTTTAATCTCCACCCTTCATTTTATTATTTCAGCTCATTTAGTATTCTCCGCCTCTTTCCTAAATCATAACCCTATTTCCTTTTTCATTCTTTCCAAATTCTACTCTCTTTCTAAATTCACCTAGTCCCTTTACTCTAATCTTTACAATACCTCCCCGATCAATACAAATCATGTCCTCAAGGTCAAGATTGAGCAATGAAGTCAGGGAATTGCCCCCTTGATAAAGCCCCAATCCTCCCATGTTGCTTCCTCTGGTCCCAAATTTGCCCATTGTATCAGTACTTTCACTAGAGCTGCATTTTTGACTTCGACAATCCTGCGGTCCAAAATAGTCACTGGCTGAACTAGCACACGACCACTATCATCACAAATAGGAGGTTGCTGCTGAGGTGTAATAGAAGGCCCCACCCTCTTCTTCAGCTGCGATACATGAAAGATAGGGTGGATCTGTGAGCTTGAAGTCAGCCCCAAATGGTAAGCCATTGATCCAATCTTCTGCAATACTTTGTAAGGCCTATAGTATTTAGCACTTAGTTTGAGATTTTTTGGCACTGTTACTGATGATTGTCTATAAGGTTGTAGTTTCAAATAGACTAGATCTTCTGTCACGACCCAAACTCCGCACCGGTCGTGATGGCGCCTCTCGTGAAGACGAGGCCAGCCAACTAACCCAACTTATCTTTTTTAGAATAGTTAACTTTAATAAGCATCTTTAATATATTTTTAAATAACCACAGTCTATCAAAAGATCTCTTTAATAAGTGCAGAATAAAACTCAAATACAGCCCAAACCGGGGTGTCACAAGTCACGAGCATCTATCAAAATGTAAATCCACTACCAGATATAAAGTATACAAAACCGGAATACTGAACAAAGGAGAGGAAAATGGTATTGCGGACTCTGGCAGTCACCTCCTTAACTCATATAACTCTGCCTCTGATCGGCCAAAACCCGCTACCGGGTGAATAGATACCTGCATCTGCACACGAGGTGCAGGGAGTAAAGTGAATACTCCAATTCAGTGAGTAATAAAGGTAAATAACAACTGAGCGTCACGTATGGCAAATCATCATGCTATATAAAAGCAGTGTAAACCCTTTTTAGAAAATAGTGAAGCTATGAAATCTTTAGAAAAACATCTTAACTCAGTTTAAGCCTCTTTTGAAATGTCCTTTTCAGCGGTTACGCAAACGAATGCAAAATAAATAGTGAAGATAAGCACAAAATTTCCGCCCCGCGGGCACAACACTCAGTTATCAAAGAATGCCAGAGTATCAGGTCTATATTTCAAGAAGTAGCACAAAAGAATAGATAATAGCAGACAAATAAGATAATGCAAACACATCAAACAGTACCGGTACCGCTGCGGCGTGTAGTCCGCTCCACATATCACTGCGGCGTGCAGCCCGATCCATTTATCATCGACGGCGCTCCCTGGGGGTGTGCAGACTCCGGGAGGGGCCCTATACGGCCCAAACGCAATAACAAGCCATCTCGTGGCATCAATCTAGGCCCTCGGCCTCATATCAATATCAGTGTCACACTGCTACGGCGTGCAGCTCGATCCATAAGTATCCTCACCATACAGGCCCTCGGCCTTATTCAGTCAACAGAAATCACATAAGCCACTCGAGCAACAATAAAGCATGATGCTCAGCTCAAAATATTTTTTTTTTAGAAATATCATTTCGAGTGTTTAAGGCATAATAAACACGACTGAGTTCTAAAACAGTGGGAAATACACGACTGAGTTCAATTATATAACTAAAACAGTGAGGAATTATCAACAACAATTCCCGAAGGGTTCAAATAGCTGGCACGAAGCCCAAATATGCAATCAGCCCAAAATATGAGGATAACAAGTAATATCAGTCAACTATGCAGTAAATTCATCAATCGGGACGGACCAAGTCACAATCCCCAATGGTGCTCTACCCCACGCTCGCTATCCGGCGTGCAAGTCGCCTCAATACAGCACTATGATGTACAAATTCGGGGTTTCAAACCCTCAGGATGTTATTTACAATCATTAATCACCTCGAACCGGCGAAATCTTTAGCTCGCGACGTCTTCGCCCCTCAAATCGGCCTCCACACGCGTTAAATCTATCCAAAATCAGAGCGAATACATCACAATATGCCAATTGATCGAAAACAATCAAAAAATAGCAAAAATCACGAAATTAGCAAAAATCACGAAATTAGCAAAAACCGAGCTCCGGACCCACTTCTCGAATCTCAGAAATTTTCACATCAATAGATTCCTTATCTCCTCACGAGTTCATACATACCAAAAGTTCTCAAATCCGACCTCAAATGGTCCCTCAAATCCCCAAATCAAATTTTAAAATCTCAAGCCCTAGTTCATCAATTTTAGGCTTAATTTCCATGAATTTCTAGGTGGATTTCAAAATAAAAACGAGTTTTAAGTTCAAAAATATTACCTCCAATCTATTCCCCTTGAATCCCTCTTTAATCTCCACTAAAAAGCTCTCAACATGATCAACCATGGGAAAAAATGGCTAAAAATCACGGATGAAATGTTTATAAACTTTCTGCTCAGACCTGGAAATCCTTCATCGCGATCGCGACAACTGCCTCGCGAATGCGAAGCACCACATTTAATTTTCCAAAATTAGCCCAATGAGAACGCGAGATTAACCCCGCGAATGCGATGCTCAGCCTTCCCCTCATACGCGAACGCGACCTTGTTCATGCGAACGCGAAGGCCAATCATCACTGGCCCTCTATTCCTTATACGCGAACGCGATTGGGCTGGTGCGAACGCGAAGCACAATGCTCCGATCTTCCGTGAACGCGGACCCTCGAACGCGAACACGTAGAGAAAATCACCTGCCTCCCAACTCGTCCTTCGCGAATGCGTGACCCTTTACGCGAACGCGAAGAGTAAATTCCCTGCAACACCTGAAATGAGAAATTTGCAGCTTTTTAACTTAGGAAATGGTCCGATTGACCATCCGAAACTCACCCGAGGGCCCTGGGACCTCAACCAAAAGTACCAAAATATCCTATAACATCATTCAAACTTGTTCCAATTGTTAAAACACCTCAAACAACATCAAAACCATCAAATTACATCGGATTCAAGCCTAAGTTCTTCTAAAACTTCTGAAACACGCATTTGATCGAAAACCCGACCAAAACACCTCCGACTGACCTGAAATTTTGCGCGCACATCCCAAATCACCTAAAGAAGCTACATCAACTCTCGGAATTCCATTCCGACCCTCGGATCCAAATCTTACCTATCAACCGGAATTCGCCAAAATACTAACTTCGCCAATTCAAGCCTAATTCTATATTGGACTTCCGAAATCACTTCTGATCGTACCCCTAAGTCAAAAATAATCCCCCGAAGCTAACCAAATCATCAAAAACCATAACTGAGCCCTCTAACACATAAGTCAACATCCGGTTGACTTTTTCCAAAATAAACCTTCCTTAAAGAGACTAAGTGTCTCATCTCCTTCTAAAATCAATCCAAACCAACTCGTTCACACAAGATACTAATAATGAAGCATAAAAAAGCAAAAAATGGAGTAAACGGAGCAGTAACTCATGAGATGACGGGTCGGGTCATCACATCTCCCACCTATAAGACTCTGTCAAACCTGTTCCTATCTGCATAGAATTTCATCCTGGCTTGGGCCTGGATTAAGTTTTCCTTGAGAATCATCAACATCTGTTGTTTTTGGGCTAAGTAAGAGTTAACAGATTGTGTAGAATAAGGTAGTGACCCCATTGGGATCTGTAGGGGTGGAAATCCGTATAGGGCCTGGAAAGGAGTAGATTTGAGTGAGCTATGATAGTTGGTATCATACTATCATTCTGCCAAAGGTAGCCACTTGAACTATTTCTTAGGACATGCAAAAACCATAGATCTTAGGTAAGTTTATAAGCATCTACTAAGGCGTTCAGTTTGGCCGTCTGACTCGGTGTGGTAAGTTGTAGTCATATTAAGCTTGGTTCCCATTGATCTGAAGAGCTGTTGCCAAAATTGGCTGGTAAATACTGCATCCCTGTCAGTCACAATTGATTTAGGAAGTCCATGTAGCCTATAGATGTCTTGTAGGAATAGTTCGGCTACATCCTTAGCTGAAAAGGGATATTTTAGGGCTAAGAAATGCCCATATTTGGTCAGTCTATCAATGACTATCAGCACCACATCCTTATGTTCAGAAGAGGGTTATCCATGGAAATATCTTGCCAAGGCATTTCTGGAACGGGAAGAGGTAGTATTCCTAGTGAATGGACATTTTCATTCTTTATCCTTTGACATGTATCACATTCAACCACCCATTTAGAGATCTCAGTCTTCATATTAGGCCAATAAAATCTCATCCTTATCCTTCTATAAGTTCCTAGTTGTCTAGAGTGTCCTCCAAGAGGAGACTGATGAAGGACTTCAAATATCTTAAGTCTCATACCAGCTCCTCTTCCTATCCATACCTTCTGGTCATATCTGATAATGCCCTGCTGAAGAGTACAACCATATTTATCTGAGAGGTCTGCAATTAGCTCTAGCAACAACTGTTGAGCTACAGGGTCATGATCATAGCTCTGAGTTACCTCCTGTATCCAAGTAGGTTCAACAGTAGTAATGGAAAATAACATAGATTCTTCCTCTTCTCTTCTTGATAGGGCATCAGCAACTCTATTATCAGTACCCTTCTTGTACTGGACTTCATAATCTAGGCCTAGTAATTTGGTGAGGCCTTTCTGTTGAAGGGAAGTAGTAATCTTTTGCTTCAATAAGTATTTGAGGCTTTGATGATCTGTCCTGATTATAAAGTGACCTCCCATCAGGTAATGCCTCCATCTGTCCACTACTATTAGTACATCCAAATATTCTTTCTCATAATTTGATAGTCCCCTGTTGTTCTAAGATAAGGCCTTGCTGAAATATGCCAATGGTCTGCCTTCCTATAATAGTACTGCACCCATTCCAGTAGAACAAGCATCCGTTTCCACAATAAATGGTTTGGTGAAATCAGCTAGGCTAACACTGGGGCTGATGACATGGTTGTCTTGAGTTGTTGGAAGGCCATCTCTGCTTCTTCTGACCATTGGAAAGAGTTCTTCTTGAGGAGATTGGTCAGAGGTCTGCTGATAACTCTATAGGACCTGAAAAACCTCCTATAATAGCATGTAAGCCCTAAGAAACCTCTTAGTGTTCGATAGTCTTTGGCCTAGGCCAATTAACCATAGCTTCAATTTTAGAAGGATCAGTAGCCACACCCTCCCCTGAAATAATGTGAGCCAGGTATTCCACCTTATTCTTCCCAAATGAACACTTAGATAGCTTAGATAAAGTTGCTCTTTTCTCACAATCTCCAGGACCTTTCTAAGGTGAACTTTGTGAACCTGGTTGTTTGGACTATAGACTAGAATATCATCAAAGAAAATTAACACAAATTTTCTGAGAAATGGTTGAAAAATATGATTCATGAGACTTTGGAAGGTTGCAGGAGCATTAGTCAGGCCAAAAGGCATGACTCTAAATTCATAGTGTCCCAAATGTGTTCTAAAAGCAATTTTATATATGTCTTCCTCACCCATTCTAATTTGATGATAACCAGTCCTAAGATCAATTTTAGTATAGACACAAGAACCACTTACTCATCCATTAGGTCATCTACTAGTGGAATAGGAAACTTATCCTTTACTCAGCTTATTAAGTTCCCTATAGTCTATACAAAATCTCCAACTACCATCTTTCTTTTTGACCAATAATACTGGGGAAGAGGGGAGAATGACTGTGTTGTATGATACCACTAGTCAACATTTCATTAACTTACTTTTCAATTTTATTCTTATGAAAGTAATTATACCTGTATGGCCTAAAGCTAAATGGATTGGCATTGCTTTTCAGCGGAATGTGGTGATCATGACCTATTTTTGGTGGTAGGGACTTAGGCTCAGTAAAAACATCCTTGAAGTCTGTCAGAACTTCAGCAATTTCTGCAGGTAATTCTTCTGACTTTGGTATTTCTTGGGCTGAAAGTGTAAAGAGATGTGCCCAAATGGCTTGCCCCTTCTTTAATAGTTGTTTCACTCCCATTGTTGTCACGCTTCTCAATTCCCCTTGACTGTAAATGCTCTTAAGCTCCACTATTTTCCCTTTGTGTGTCGCTTGAACCTTATATTCAATGAAGTCTAAGAGTATAGGGCTATGCCCTTTCATCCAATCACCTCCCAATATCATATCATCCCAATATCATATCATTTCCCCCCAATCTGACAAGTCTCACAACATCCTCAAATTCCACTCCTTGTATCCTTCATTTGGATCTAGGACAAGAATGTAAGGTTATGATATTATTCCCATTTTCCACAGTCACCCTCATAGGAACTGCCTCAATAATTTGGCACCCTATCTTCCTAGCAATCTCTAGATCTTGAAAGTTATGAGTGCTCCCTGAATCTAACAAAATAGTGATCTTATTCTTTTTTGCTTCCCCTCAACTTGATGGTATTTGAAACTTCTGTGCCTAACAATGCATTCAGGCTAATAGCTTCACCCGTTATTTCTTCTATTGGCATCTCTTCTAGTTCCCTAACTTCCCCTTCTACCCCTTCACTCATGCTCTTCTTCAATTGGATTCACTAAAGCAGATTCAACTGTTTAGGTTTACACTGGTGTCCCACGTGATATTTGTCACGATAATTACCCAGATCTCTTTTAATCTCCACCCTTCATTTTATTACTTCAGCTCATTTAGTATTCTCCGCCTCTTTCCTAAATCATAACCCTATTTCCTTTTTCGTTCTTTCCAAATCTTACTCTCTTTCTAAATTCACCTGGACCCTTTACTCTAATCTTTAGACATGGGCAATTGAACATAAAAAATGTAACACATTTCAGCATAAAACCATATAACATCACGCTGTTAAAGTATCGTGCCAAAAAGATTAACATGGCAAAATCTTTCCGAGCGCGAATTCTTTAATTAAAAAAACAGATAAAGGAAACCTAACCGGACAAAGAAATTGCAGATACAAAACCGCAAAACGTCTCCTTGACTCTATGAACACATTATTGCAAAAACTCAGTCAGATACCAGAGCCGAATGACTCTTATCATATCAGTGAGAGACACTACTCCCTCTAGCAACCCTTGTTCATCGACAACCCAAACACGATGCACATGATTCGAAACCGCTTTCTCTACTGCTTCCCTTAGGGATGATTCTGGTTGGCAAGTAACGATTTCCCTCGACGAACACCTCAGCCCTGTAGATTCATAGAATTGTGCTTCCGATAACATCTTCAAGAAATCAACAACCCCTTGATTTAATAAAGGTTGCAGTTGTGATACAGGACATCCTCTCAAATCTGTTGCTGAAAATGTTCCTATTATCTTCCTCTTTTTCCCCTGTAAATATCATATGAAACTTGACAATGTAAAAACTACAAATAACAATTCAGAATAAGTAAGACTAGCAACCCTGAACAGCAAAGAAAGTAGCTGCTACAACATGTCAACTGTTAAGTGTATACTAAACTGGGACAAGAGGGGATTGCTCAGATGGTTAATGTACCCCACCTACAACCCCACGGTGGTGGGCTCGAGTCACCAAATGTGCAATAGCTCCCTTTGTGGGATCAAAGGGGAGGAGAACCAACACAAAACAAACAAAAAACAAGTGTATACTAAACTAAATTCACAATGAGTGACCAGACAAAAGTTCTAACTTACATTTACAAGCTGAGTATGATCTTCTACCATGTCATCAGACGACTCCACGATTGGTACAGCATTGAGCGAACCTGTTCTCATACATTTGATGACGTCGATAACTTTTGCTTTATTAGTAACTCCGAATACAGAATCTGTGACTACTTGTAATTGTTTGTCCGAGACCTTATGCAACATGATAGCTTTAAGCTCTTGGAAGTCATTCAAAAACCTTAACAGATCCATTTGTGTTAGCATTCGATAACATGATGCAGACTCCGTGAGCTCAACACCAACTACATTTTCTGATTGTCCATCGATTGGCACCATAGCACGGTGTATACCTTTGCTAAACACTTCCATACAATCCACAATGCTTCAGATATAATCCAACAAATGCAACCAATTAGTACATGAATTGATTAGCCATACACACAGATTATACATTGATTAAACATAATTATACACATATACTACATAAATTATGTATATACTGTAAGTAGTTGGGTGAACTTCTATTTGGGTTAATTCTTCATAAAATTAGGGATAATATGAGAAACGTAAAGTGAAATTATTTCTAAAAATAGAAATATAACCTTCCTTTGGATAGACTAAAAAGCAAAGTCTGCCATATAAGTTGAGCTAGTTGGAGTAACTCTTAGCTGGTTAACCTCAATATCTTACCGATGAACAAAATTTTGGTCTTTTACCCCAATATCGCAATCAGTAATTATATCATAAAATTTATTTAAATGGAGATAATTAGGAACAACTTAGCCCCTTTAATTTTTATTGTAGCTCTAACCACCTCAGACTAGACCATTTTAACTTTGCATTGTTGGTTTAAACTTCACGAATAACAACAAACTCAGTGCTACAGCGACTGACGGACCTAGGATTTTGTAGTAGCGGGTTCAATCGTAGAAGTCAAGTGAGTTCAAATAAAATGATTATACAAAGTTACGTGGCTTTTATCGTAATTTATAAATATAAATAGTATTATTTTTTGGTGAAGCTGGTTCAGTTTAACCCGCTTGCCACCACGTTTTAAACTTGGCACCACATTTTAAACTTGGCATCAGTGGACGTAGGTGGCGTTCTGTGTAAGGATAATGTGTTCGCAGACACAAGTCCTACCTTGTGGAGAGGTAGAGAGGTTGTTTATATACACTCTAAACTTGGTGACTTATTAAAATTGGTGACTTATAATGCGTTGGCAGACCTTAGCCCTACCTTATGGAGAGGTAGAGACTCGGCTCAAGGAATAGTAAAAATAAAGTAACAAAAACAGTAGCAACAACATAATAGCAACAATTTAAAAAATAATTGCCAACAACATACCTAGTATAAGGACTAAGGGTCCACAAACTAAGACTTTCAATACAATGTCCTATAATGGAGGAAACAGGGACCGCCATCTTTTTAGCAAGATCAGCATCATCAGCACTACCATTTCCAGCAATATGAGCCAAAACATCAAGCATGGTAACCATCCCTATATAATGTTTCCTTACAACACCAGTTTGTTTATCAGATTCCAATATCATAGAACCGCCAGCTCCTATCCAATGACCCGGCGGCGCAGCCACCGGAACAGCCACCACCTTGTTAGCCATCAGAGTATTTATTGTGTCTGCTAACGTGGCTGTATATGGAACCTCTACTAGCCTTCTTTTGTCTACCATTAAATCCTTCACATGCTTGTCTTTCAGCATTTGGTGCTGCTTAGGTTTTTTGAGGCTTCCTTGTACCTCCATAGTTGCCTGCATAGTTTGTAAATACTCTGTTTCTTGATTTTGAGACTTGGTTTTTTTTTTTTTGAATTGCTTCAGACTTGAGTTAAAAACAAGAGAGAAGTAACTGTGGTAGACTCGAGAAGTGGCCTAAATATAAGTCAATCCAGAAGACAGGAATGATCTGGCTTAATACGTGTCAGCATTAGGGAATGGTAGAATGACATGTGTTGTTTTTGTTTGCTACGTGGTGCTTGCGTCTTGAAACAATACAATGTTGAGAGATTCTTTCCTATCCGTCTTAAAAGGGGAATTAGTATAATTATAATTAGTAATAGAGATGTTTAGAGCGCTTTATCATTAATATAGTGGATAATCTTTCATTTTAGCGGAATAATTATATTAGTCTTTAAATTGTATGCACTGTAAGTTTTTTTTACACCAATTGGCAGGTTAGCTGTAGTTTAATTATCCAGCAATTGGAGAAGCTATGAAATACTATGAGATGATTCAAAGTATACTGATATACTTTCCACTTTGTTGGACTCAGTATTTCTCAAAATTATATAAAATTCGAGTGGACAATGAGTCACTTTAGCACAGTACTTTCAAACCACGAGTGGGTGGGCTAGGCTACTAACAGCCTGGCTAAAGATTTCTTTGCAACTTGTCTCCCCTGAGAGGTATTTCCTGATTGTGTGTCATTTTTGCTCCATCCAACTTCTGCTGCTTCTGCTATTGAACATGTGGAATGCGACTTGGCATACCCGAAAGCCCTAAGAAATGCATAGGTCATATTAACCCCGAAAAAAGTGATATAAAAATAGATTTGATCTAAAGTTCTAGGGTATGTCCTACCGAAGATTTTACCTACTCAATAATGAATTCCTGCAAATAAAGCAAAAATGGCTCCTATAAAAATACATAATGGAAATGTGCAATCACATAAATCATATACTAGTAATAAGTATCATATAGACCAATGTCTAGCCCAGAACTAGCTAGAACTATTCCAGTGAGTCCTCCTATGGTGAACAATAAGATGAACCCTACTGCAAATAATATGGGTCCACTGATGCTTGCATTAGTGTACGTTGCATACCCTATGTGAATGCGAGATGCGTCGTACCTCGGAATCCCTTTTTTACCGATTGTATCACTTTGCCTGGAAGGCAGAAAAACAGAAAACGGAAGGATGGAGCTATGATCTATATATAACATAGAACTGAGAAATCTAAGCAGGTCGTATTAACTGATCCTATCATATAGCACAATCTTTCTATGAGCACGCTAGCTACTATCTACTGCATTGAGGAGATTGGAGTAACTAAGATAAGCATTGAGCGCTTTAATGATAACAATTGAACCAGCACTCACAAATTCCAGATTGAACAACCTATTCACAATAAACAAAATAGATTATAACAAATGATCTTCACATTCAATAACATATATAGCACCACAAGCAGTTTGGCACCCTTTCACTCTACCTGATCAATTTTTCAGCTCTACTTAGTATTCAAACTTCTAAAGACCCAGCTGTAGCATAGTGAAGGGGAATACAAGTCCTAGAGCTTTCTTGTGGCCCAAAATTTTGATCGAGATAACCATCCTTTAAAAAAATGAGACCGCTTGAATTTTGGTGCAGGAATTGCGTCCTCGTCTAAATCTCCAATCATTTTGCTCTTCTCTTGGGCATCAATGTTGGCATTACCTTGAACATTCTCTTCATGCGCATTTGAACTGGCAAAAAGACTGTTAGAGAATGCCACTAAAATTCTATTCACAGATGATCAAGTTTATATACATGCAAACATGCAGTGCTACATTTATGAGCCAAAACATGTGTTCTCAGCAATTGAAGCTACTGTTAGAAATCGGTTATTTGCTGCTTACCTGGTTGCAACCTAACACATTGACTGCCGACGCTCTCTGTTTAGTTTAGCGCTAAAGAGAAATCTCATCTCTTTTTACAAATGAGTCCGCCCAAAATTCAGGGATTGTCTGATACTAACGCTCATGTAACCATTTTAGAGGATAGGATGTTGGCAGAAAAGTAGAAGAAGATGGTCCACAAGCATAACACTTTCCAGTTATGGAGTTCTCCACATTATATCAGGTAAGAAGTATTGACAGTGCTTGTGAACTATGAAATGAGGTGGAGGGTCAAAACTCATGGTCACACAAATATTCATACCCAGGCAATAATGAACTTCTAGGGGAATATAGGCCTAAACTTAAGCTAATCGGTTCTTGAAAATAACGTCTTACACAACCAAAAGAAAGCATCCAGGCATAAGAAAAGCAACCAGGTTCCTTATCTTAATTACGGAGTAATATTCAGCTTTATCTTAAAATGTCTAATGGGGAAATATTGGAGTATCAAAATGACATACAAATGAAGTGGTATACTGGTATCAACTATATCTTTGGTCAGTCAAATTTGCTCTCTCCAGAAAAGAAAGGTCACACATCTTAGGAATGCCCTTACATAGAGCATTCTTTGGACTGGTTACTCTGGCTTCCCCATTTTTGTTTAGCTGGAATGTACTCCAATGTCGCATGCTGTGCAAATTGAAGCTGCAGACTCCACATAATAAAGAAAAAGAGTGTAAGACCACGGTTGTAAGAAGCACAAAATGAGTGTATTGGGAGACCACTCTTGAAGTTCATAAGAGCATTTCGACTAATGAGAGCTTGATTATGAAGTATTCACAAATGTGTGTGTTTGAATGTTTGTGTGTCTGTCTACATACATTTATGTGTATGTTTGTTTTTGTACCACAGAGGCAAAAACTGGGTATAGAATGTTCACTGCTTGTTCTATAAGCCATATAGGTTTTCCAATAACTAGCTACATTTATCAATTCAGTGCACATCCAAAGCAGATTCATATTCAATAAACTGGGATGAATTTCCAATACCTCGAATCCACATATTATCTCTCCTAGGTTCCAGTCTTAGTTAGGATACAGGTACTAGCTTATCTTTGTCATAGGAACAGCAAGAGATAGGCACAAAATTTTCAGCCGAGGCAGATTTATTACTTGATCAAGAATTTATTCTAGCTGGAAGATTCAAACATATCATGAGGCTGAAAGCAAGAAAATTGTATGCTTAAGAACAAATTCTTTGCTTTGGTCCCGAAAATGTGGAGCTATGCCAACTTAAGTAATATGTGATGTCTGAGCTAGTATGTACATACGGTTCTTCAAGCACTGACAGCATCATAAGCCCACATGGATGTCCATCTACAGAACTCATCACATCTCATAGTTCCTTTAGCTTTTTTTTTTTAAATCCCAATCAGTAAGTAACATAGGCTACTGACCTGATCTCCATCTTTGATTCCGAAACAGCTAACCAAAGCTTTGTCATTAACAAGTTTCTGACTTCCGTAGCACAAACAGAAGTGGCTCCATACGAGCGACCTGCATCAATAGGCAATACAATTTTTAAGACCTACCCTACATCAAGATGGAAGTTCAAAATTTCCTCCAATATTAATTTACTCCATTTATTTTCAGTCAATTTGCATTCAACAAGATTGCTGTCACTGACACTACACAGTGAAAATTTCAAACACCAATTACTAGCAAGCAGTTGAATTAATGACAAATTCTATTATAACAACCAATTCTAGAACTTTCTGAACCATTGCACCAAAAAATTGTAAAATTTGACTCCATTTCCATTATCATATTATCACAGCGCATCGACCGAGTTCTTCTTCATTATTTTCCTGCTAATACAGTGCAACAAAAGCATGTCTCCAATATGGTGATGCCTTCTCGTAAATGCGGATCCAATTTTTAAAAACTCACAGTTGGTGAGTCAATTATATATGAATTTAATTATAATTCCCCTTTTTATGCATAAGTAACCAAATTAAAAGCAATAAGCTCAATTGAACCCATTGCAAAGGCTAGATACGCCTCTGTTTCTCGTGTAGTGTCAACAACTGTACAAAATAATCAGCTTTAATTCATACCACAAAATTTTTCCTTCATCCTCCCGCGAGAAATTGAAAGCTTCCTCAACAGATTGCTTAAGGTCTGCTATTGTAGCATTCCTCGCTACATGAATTACTATTCAAAATTCCATTCAAACAACCGGCATTAGCCATAATACAACAACAAAATGCAATGAAAACTTAACTACTACACTCCAGTATTCATCTAATTTTACCGAATGAAGAGCCATCCAATTTGAGGACGGAGAGATTGAGTAGCTGTTCAGGAAGTTTACGGTAACCAAAACTCCGAACGAGTCCATTGTTTAGCAGAAATGGAGTCCAAACCCTAGAACTCCGATTTGGAAGCTGAAAGCACGCTATGATCTTCACCATTATTAGCTCACACTCAAAAATCCCTAGTTTTTTTCTATTATACACGGGAAACGAGAGAGTGGAGAGACATTGAAACAGAAACTCAGATACGTTCGGTTTTTTAAAGAGATGACCGTTAGCTTGATCACGCTTTTAAGTAGGAGAACGAATTTATATTCAGCAATTTCAAGTTGCACGCGCTGTCAGTCAGTTAATTGACTTATCAGCTCTTCCATATGCCGCGCGTGTGGAGACAGAAAAAGTTACTGAAGGAGGATTGGGCATTTGTCAATTGGCAGTTTATGAGGCGTTTGGACGTGATTAGGAGAATATTTTGACAAATTAGTATAGAATAAACGGAAAAGGGCTAGAATTGTTCCTGAAGCATAATTTTGGGGTAAAAAATATCTTCCGTCCACTTATTGGATTATTGGTGTCCCCTACCTTATTTTCATGGCCCTTACATGCCACTCCGTCTAACGGCTCATAATTAAAAAAAAAGTTCATCATTAATTAGGTGGCAATTTCTTAGCCTATTTTAAAACAAGGGACCCCATTACATATTCGAACCTACTGAATCATACCCGCCCCAAAAAACCCCACCCGCTCCGAGCCACAAACAAATAACCTAAATTAAAAATGGATTTCACCTTATTTCTAAGCCATCGTTCTTCTCTCCTCTTTACAGATCAAATTCCCCATCTCCCACCTCTCAAATTGAATTTTTAAATTCAACAAAATCAGGCCGGAGTCCTCTATAATGTCGGAATCTTCTATTTCTTTTCACGAATCAGGTCAATTTCGCACATATTTTTGCGGATTGATTGCCAACCAGTTTACTGGTATCACACCTATGAAAGGTGGTCGTATATTCTTTAAATGTCCTCGTCCTGAAGACATTGCTAGTCGTTATTGGGAATGACGCGATGAAGTACTTTCGCCCCATGTGTCAGTATTTATCCACACTCAAAAGATTTCATTGAATGCCCTTTGTAAAGAAAGGAATAATTTGAAGAAGACCTCGGATGAATTGTTAGGTAGTAATATTGCAGATTTGAAAAAGTGACTTGCTTGGAGAAGAAAGTGTCGAACTTGGAATTAAATTTGCAACGATGAAAAAAAAATTATTGTGGTCATTAGCGTTTTTTGTTTGTTTTGTAGGCGTGAAGACCATGTGTTAAAGTTGAAGTTGCATATTTCTTTTGTTGTATTATCTTATTGGCTTGATCAAATAAAATTGTGTGGGTGGTAAATGTTAGTTGGTATCCAGTTTCAGTATCTTAATTGTTGTGTGTGTAGTAAAAAAAATTGCAGGTGCACTAATGTACACAATTTAGTTGGTTTTTTTTTTGGTCAAGAATAAATATGCAGTTTTAACAGTAATTTTTGTTGTGTTCAATCAAGCAAATTTGACTATTCCTTAATTTGTTTGTCTCTTCATTTAATTGCAAAGGAAGTAATCGTGTAACAACCACATAAAACATTTATCAAAGATAAATAATTAGAAGACATTCCTCCTAGATAATAACAAATGAAAAAAATAGTTAAGAAGTGAAAGAAACAATTAACAACAACAACAACAAACTTAGTATGATCCCAACTGGTGGGGTCTGGGGAGGGTAGTCTGTACGAGGACCTTACCCATACCTAATGCAGGTAGAGAGGCCATTTCCAATAGACTCTCGGCTCAGTAAGGGCAAGAAGAAGAAGAGGAAATCAAAGAAGGAAGAAAGAAGGAAAAGAAAAGAAAAAGGGAGAGATAAAGGATAAATAGTACCAAATAATAGCAACAGGGAATACAATACCTGAGGTGAACAAAACCACATAACGTAATAAAAATCTAAGAATATGAAGGGACATGCATGCTACTAAGACTATCAGTGAACAACTAAAAACTACACATTAACCTTCTACCTTAATCCTCGATCTTCATACCCTCCTATCAAAGGTCATGTCTTTAGTGAGCTGAAGCAGCACCATGTCTTGTCTAATCACCTCTCTCTAGTACTTCTTAGGCCTACCTCGACCTTTTCTCAAACTCTCCATGGCCAAATAAAAAAAATAGTTAAGAAGTTCAAAAAAGTTAAAAAGTTAAAAAATAGTTAAGCAAATGAAGAAAAGAAAGTAAGTAAAGAAACAATTTTTTACCTTAACTTTAATCTCTTCCAACATCTTGATTACAGGTTTTTGTCTTGTTTCTAAAATTCATTTGTTGAAAGATTCTGTAAAGTCATTATCCACCATGTTGTTCTTGCAAATGTGTCAAAATATGCTCTACACCGATTTTGAGGTGGATATCCTACTAAGATTTCAACACCTTCTTCAGTCATATCACCCAAGGACTTCAAATGATCTTTAAATTCTTCTTCATATGTGCTCCAACAAAATTACCCCACAAATATTTCTTTAACTCCAAACCCCTCCACTTCTTGATCCAATTAGTTTCTATGTGCCTAACATACCATCTGTGATTTGCAGTAGAAAGCACAGTGGATACAACATCAAGTAAACCTACAAAAATGAAAACAAGCAGTTAAACTATAGTCAAATTAGTACCAAGAAACTTGTGGATAGAAAATAGTTAGATATTACCTTTCGCATATCGGATATAAATCTCACTCCTTCACCATCTTGCAAATCCAAGGAACTTCTTAGCATCTCTAGAAACCACTTCCAAGTCCTACCAGTTTCTTTATCCACTACTGCCCAAGCTAGGAGATAAAAGTGCTTTAGTGAATCTTATGCGAATTTCCTTTTAGAAAAGTGTCATTTAGACCTATTAAAGGCTTCAATCCTCCTTTCCAACCATTTTTTAAAGCATGGAAGCAAATGTACATGTTGAGAAATTTCCTTTTTACTTATTCCAAAGCATCTTTGGATATGTTTAGCACCACATCAAATCCAGGATTGATATCCCTCAACTCTTGAGCATAAGCCTCTAATCTGGTGTAATCATCAATGTAGCTACCCTCCAATTTCTCAAACACAGGTCGTTTAACCCTCTTCATTGTGGAATAGCTAACATTAAGTTTGAATTGATCCTCCAGATCCACTCTCATATCTTTCACCTTGTATTTTGAATTATTTTGAACCTTGTTCTTGAAATAGTATGCCAAAGTATTGGTAGTAGCTCTTCTATTTTTATAAGTTGGGTCGCAGTTATGTTCCAAGTTTAAGGTCTTGATTTTAAATCCTTGTTCTTTTTTATCCTTGGATATATGGCACACAAAAGGACATCCTATGTCACATTTATATCTCACCCTATGAGTGTCACCCTTCTTTACTTTAGGCCCTTGCTAGTAGCAACTGCATCAAATCCCATAACTCTTTTAGCTTTAACCAAGCTTTCAAAACTCATTACCTTATCTAATTCTTTGTATTTTTTCAATTTTTCAATGACTTCTTTAGTCATTTCCTTCCTAAAAAGTTCCAACTAGTCACTATCATAATCACTAGAATCAGTTTCACGAGCACCTTCTTCATCAGAGGAGTCACAATCAATACAAATCTGTAACGTGCTAATATTTCGTTCATTATACTGAATAATGTTAAGAGTTATTACTTGTTCTTCACTTTCAAGTACAACAAATAATTGAACCACATTGAACTTGGTAGATAGTACAAGTATTAGCTTTCTAATGCCTTCATCACCCTCAACCACATAGTATCTATCTGAAGACCCTGTGATTAAAATCTGTTTCACATTCCTAAACCTAAGAACTTCAGTGTATTCAGCACAAATATCAATATAAGACAACATATCCACATCATATCCTTGCAACACATGATTCAAATTTTTAATGTAAATCACATGAGGCTTCAAGACCCATCTGCCCCCATCATTAAAGACTAAGTCTACCTTCTCAAGCATTCTACAAAAAAGTCATATACAAGCCATACAATAATAAGACAAAGGGACCCATACAAAATATAAAAATATAAAAATAAAAGACAAACTAACATTATTTATTGACCCTAAAAAATAGACAATAAAAAAGGTAAGGGTCCACATGCAACCACCAGGGAGATAATAAACAAAAAGCTACAAATAGATATTTAGAATTAACCACAAAGTATACCACATACGAACAAATATAGAAGAAATTAATTCCCCAAACCCTACCTGAAACATAAAATATGTATAGACCACATGCAACCAACAAACAACTAAATAACCTAAAAGCTTCAAATATAGAGCTGGAATCAACAAAATAATGGACCCCATAAGAATAATAAAGAAACCAGAGACCATTCCTTTAAACCTTATGTTTCGGACAGCACAAAAACAAACTTGGACCACATGCAATGTGAAATTGACTAAACAAGGCATCAAAGCATGGAAAAAATAAGTAAATATTCTTAAAACTTCAAAAGCAACAAAAGTTTACAGATTCAAGAAAATCCTAAATATATATTTTTCACAAAAGTAGTTGAATCTTACTTGAATGAGAGAAAATGTTATGTTTTAACTTCAGTCTTTCAGCTTTAACTATTATTTTACTACTCAATCTATATAAATTGACAGACGTTTTTGGGATTATGAAATCGCCTAAACAAGAAGAGAAGACGATAGCTGAGTAAAATAAGGGTTAGAGTTAGGTGAAATATGTATTTTATTTGTTTGTGGGTCGGAGCAGGTGACTTTTTTGGGGCGAGTACGGTTCAACAGGTGTGGATATGTAATAGGGTCCCTTGTTTCAAAATAGGCCAATGAGAAATTACCATGTAGTTATTGATTAACCTTTTTTTTAAAATTATGAGTCGTTAATCGGAATGGCATGTAAGAGATAGGAAAATAACTTTAGGGACACAAATAACTCAATAGGTAAATAGAGAGTATTTTTAACCTTGAAACTATAGTTCAGAGTCAGTTCTGGCCCTTTTTTGTAGAATAAGAAAGGCAGTATGGTGCACCCACCAAGTTGGGTTGTAAATGATGTTGTAGCATCATATGAACATTTGATACATGT
Source organism: Nicotiana glauca (assembly GCA_026770625.1). Taxonomy (NCBI): domain Eukaryota; kingdom Viridiplantae; phylum Streptophyta; class Magnoliopsida; order Solanales; family Solanaceae; genus Nicotiana; species Nicotiana glauca. The sequence continues at coordinate 51,042 of MU755538.1, forward strand.
TATGACGTAATATAATGTAGTTGTTTATGGGGGGAAATCTCACGTTTATGCAGATTCTGCAGAAGGGCATCTCCAAATGTTGGAAGTCTAGTTTGATGCAAGCATCAGCGGCTGTTTCCATGGCTTGAACCTATGACCTATAGGTCACATGTAAATAAATAATTTCTCTTAGGCTCCCTTTCATAATTTCATAGGATAAAATTGGTTCATATTAAATGCTCGTATAATAGAGCGACACGTGGAGCCAGAGACAAATGAAAAGTAGGACGTGTGGAAGTCAAGATCGGTGGCAGCAGTCTCTGTTAGCACCGGGAATCCCCCGAAGGGAATGTTGCTCATGAACACAAATGAATGCTTGTCACCCCATATCATTTAATGAAGAATATTCTATAGTATTAAATACATAGTCTGTTATAGAGAATATGACATTCATAGTCTGCCATTACACATTATTGAATGGCCCCCCATAATATCATTTAAGATGGGCTTGATCCTAAGACCTTGTTCCCTAGGTGTCACTATAAATACAACAACCATTTTAAGGTCGCGAATTTTCTAATAAACTTATTCTATACACATTATTCTAAGCTCAATAACACTTTATTTCTAGTTTATTGTAATTACTACTGTCTTCGGAAGCTCTGCTCCCTGAATAAGGCTATCTGTTGTCTTACCTCGATTTCAATGTTAAGTCTTGTATTTCTATTTAATTTATTTATTAATAGAAATCAAATCAATTTTCCAGTCTATAAACCACATATAAACTAAACTATACCATTTTATGGGTAAATAGTTTGGTACTAACCGTGGGCTTAGACAGTTGTGCAATTGGGTTGATCCTTGCATTTATTACAAACCTATTTAAATTCTTTGTCTCTTATCAAAAAATCATAAAATATTGCAGATAACAATGCAACAATGCGCACAAAATTGAGGCACAAGGAATCAACTTCAACACGAAGAGTTGATCAGCGATACCTACAACGAGGAGGGCATAGCCACGTCGGTCCATGGCGGACAATATCCACAACACATTCGAAAGGAGACTCTTGAGGATGAGGAAGAAGAGCATGTTGTGGAAACGGTGAAAATCTTAAGGGAGCAACAAATGGTTATTATGGGGCATCTCTCACAACAACTTCAGGTCAAGGTAGAGTTGAAGCAAGCATTGTCGGTTGCTTGCAACAATGCAAAAGAACCTCGATGCCTATTTCAGGTACAACCAAATCAAAATAAACCCGGAAGATCAGGAAAAATCTTTGTTCATAACAAACTTTGGCACATATTGCTATAATGTGATGTTATTTGTGCTCAAGAACGTCGGAGCCACTTAATAGACGCTTGTGAACAAAACGTTTGAAAAAAAGATAGGGAAAATGATGGAAGTTTACATAGATGATATGTTGTTTATGTATTTGAACGCAGGTGATCATCTGAAACACCTCCAAGAAACCTTTGACATCCTAAGGAAACACAACATGAAGCTTAACCCCGAGAAATATACATTCAGAATTAGCTCCGATAAGTTCTTAGGGTTCCTAGGGTCGCAAATGGGGGTCTAAGTCAATCCCAATAAATTAAAGTCATCAAAGATATTCTCGACCAGCTGTCAAATGTGAAAGAGGTTCAAAGGTTAACAGGAAAAATGACTGCTTTAAGCAGGTTCATTTCCCGACTTTCAGAACGGTGCCATCACTTATTCTTGCTTCTGAAGAAGGAGAACATTTTCTAATGGACTCTAAAATGCCACCAGGTCCTGAAAGACTTGAAAAGGTATTTATCGAGCCCTCCATTACTATCAAAATCGGAGGAAGGCAAAGAATTTTTTATTTGCTTAGCGATCTCGGAGGTAGTGGTAAGTGACATTTTAGTCCATGAAGATGAAGGTATGTAATCTCCTATTTATTATGTTATTAAAATTATAATGGGAGCGGAAACTCACTGTAACGATCCGATCGGTCGTTTTGAGTCCTAGCGCATCGTTCAGCAGTTTGAGGCCATGAGTAACTTCATTTCAGGTGTTATGACTTGTACGCGTAGTCGGAAATGAATTTCGGGGAGTTCGGAGTTGATTTGGGAAGAGAATTCTCATTTCGGAAGCTTTAAGTTGAAAGAATGAACTAGGATTGGATTTTTGAGTAAACGACCTCAGAACCAGGATATGAAGATTCCAGCAGGTTTGTATGATAGTTTCGGACTTGGGCGTATGTCCGGTTCGGGTTTTGGATAACCCGGGAGCGTTTTGGCGCCCTATTGTGGAAGTTAGCATTTTGGAAGAAATTTCTTAAGTTTGGCTTGAAGTGCATTTCAACGTTATCGATGTTTGTTTGGAGTTTCGAGACTATGAGTGGCTCCATATGGTGATTCTGGAGTTGAAAGCGCGATCGGAAATGAATTCAGGGGTCCGTGGATCATTTTGAAGCCATTTGGCTAAAAATAGAAATTTGAAGGTTTTTGAGAAGTTTGACCGGAAGTGGACTTTTTGATATCGGGGTCGGAATCCGATTCCGGAAGTTAGGTCTGTAATGTCAAATACGACTTATGTGCAAAATTTGAGGTCAATCGAACATGATTTGATAGGTTTAAATATCGGAAGTAGAAGTTGGAAAATTCAAAGTTCATAAAGCTTGAATCGGGGTGTAATTCATGGCTTTAGTATTGTTTGATATGATTTGAGGCCTCGAGTAAGTCTGTAATGTGTTTTGGGATTGGTTGGTAGTTTTGGTTGAGGTCCCGGGGGCCTCGGGTGGATTCCGTGTGGTTAACAGATCGAAAAATAGAATTTAAGAAGACTAAAGGTTGTTGCTTCTGTCATAACGGCATCTGCGGTTCTTGGAGCGCTGAAGCGGGACCGCAGATGCGGTCGAAATCTTGCAGAAGCGGAAAGGCACCAGGCCCAAGGGAATCGCAGAAGCAGCCCAGGGACCGCAGAAGCGGTTCCGCTTAAGCGGTCCAGCTCCCTCTTGCCCAAAGCCGCAAAAGCGGCCAACACCGCAGAAGCAGTATCCGCAGAAGCGGAAAATGCACCGCAGAAGCGGAAAATGCACCGCAGAAGCGGAATACCTGGAGGCAGCAAGGTTGTTTTAAATCGTGATTTGAGTTCATTTCTCTCCTTTTTTCATGGCTCGGGGCGATTTTGGGGAGCTTCAAGAGAGGATTTTCGTCATCAATAATAAGGTAAGTTATCCCCACCTATTATGAGTTAAATACATTGATTATGTATAGATTTTAGCATGTAAATGTGTAGAAAATTGAGGGTTAGAGGAAGACCTAGAAAATTAGTGTTCTTGAATTTTGACCACAATTTTGAGTATGGAATTAAGAGAAAATCATATATTTGAGTTCGTGAGTTCATGGGTAAACTTTATCTTCGAGAAATTTTGGATTCCGGGCACGTGGGCCCAAGGGCATTTTTGTTAACTTTCCAATCGGGATTAGGAATTGTTATAAATTGGATTATAATTATTACCTTAGCATATATTAATGGATTTGTACAACCATTGTCTAGTTTTGGAGCAATGTTCATTGGTTCAAACCTTCCGAAGAATGTAGAATGCCGGCTATGAGTCTTCAAAGCGAGGTGAGTCTCCTTTTTAACCTTGTAAGAGGGAATTGTCCCCTTAGGTGAAATAATTGATTATGTGCTCCTATTTGTGGGGGCTACGTACACACGAGGTGACGAGAGTCCATGCGTAGCTACTATTATGCTATTGTCCGGGTAGTTAGGACCCAAAAGCATGTTATACTTGGATTAATTATGAATCTATTGATAGCTTGAATTTCTTAAATCACATTGAATTAGTAAGTAAATTTCTAAAAGGATCAAACTTCATTTCTTAAAGATTGTTAAAGGATAATCGGTATTAATTGGATAATTTCTCCCCGATGGATTCTTAATTGACTACTTGAGCATGTATTTTATGTGTACCTACATCGCATGCCTGATTTGCGAGCAGGGTATGTGTTTATTTATGGAACGGGCCGAACGCCTCGGCAGATTAAATAGATGCATCTATGGTTCGGGCCGTTCGACCATCGGCAGTGCACAATTTATATTCTTGTTGGATCGGGCTGTCGTCTTGGTGTAATTTGCGCATGTTATTTGTCGCTTGAGAATTTTTAAACGTGAAATTTACCCTTTGTGGCTCGATATAAACTGATAAGATAATAAAGAATAAGCCTTGAAAGCCCTTGATTATTTGTTGAAGGTGTTTACCTGTTTTCTGGCTTCGCGAATTAAAACTACTATATAAATCCATGATTTCAGTCACATTTCTAGAATATTGTTAATTGACTTCTAGTGAGTGTCGAAGTTGGCCATCTCGTCTCTACTTCTTCGTGATTAGGCGGATACTCATTGAGTACACGTTGATTACGTGCTCATACTACACTTCTGTGTATTTTTGTTGCACATGTATATATATACTGTCACACCTCATTTTTTTGCTACTACACCGCAAGGGCGTAAAGGAGTTTTTCCACTTAAAGGACAATCAGAACGGGGTTCGTTATTTATTAAGATTCAAAGCCGCCACTTGGGAGATTAATGGTGTCCCAAGTTACCTGGTTGAATCCCGATCCGAGGAAAATATGACTCTGTTTAACAGTCCGCGATCCAGAAATTCGAGTAAGGAATTTTGTTAACCCGGGAGAAGGTGTTAGGCATTCCCAGATTTCGTGATTCTAGCACGGTCGCTCAACTGTCATATTCGGCTTATTTATCTGATTTTAGTACATGTTTTGACTTATGTGTTTTTAGCTTTGAACCACTTTTACTATTATTATTTTACGAGAATTGCAACGTCGTGAAAATATATCTCGAACCGCGTCACATAAATGCACCCGCGTTTATTGACACATTTCAATTTCGTTGAGATTTGGATTTGGGTCACATAAATGTACACCCCTATTTAAGAAGGTAAGATTATTAAAAATGCACCTAAAGTGACTAACGCATTATTATGTTTGGGGAAGGTCGTGAAATTCGCTAAACGGCCCATCCCGAAGTCTAAGTATTTTGCATAAACATTTATCGAGGGCCCCGAAAATTTACGTGTGTTGTTTGGCGAGGCTCATCCCATTTTTATTTTAAAGCCAAGCTAAAGTAAGCTAGAGTTTTCTATTTAGTTGTCTCTAAAATGAAGAAAAATCAAATCCTATTAATAAAATTATTAGCCTAATCCATCGACAGGTTTTAAACTAAACAAATCATTAGGCTCCAAGAGAAGCCCAAGGGAGGTAAGAATTGTAAACCAGTCCTAACATCAATCACATGTGGGCTTTAGACCAGGCCCCAAACTAAAACAGGCATGGGTCGTGCATCTAATACCCCTGAAGTCGCTGCTGGACCCTGACTTTTAAGAAAAATAGTAATTCGATCCTTTTAACCAAGAATTTGTTGAATGTAATTCTAATTACTTCAAATGTTCAATGATTGCAGCAAAGAGTCACTGACTCAAATTAACAAGATATGACTAAATTTCACTTCTATTTGTTTATCTACTAGTGCATTCCTAATATTCAATAAAGTAACAATCAAACACGAATGAAAATAGTAGCAACTCGACTACATGATACTAATTCAAATTAACATCACTAAACTAACACTCAACATTCATGATTCTAGAAATGAACTACTGTGATTGTGAGAAATGCCTATAAACTGATTCTCAATTCATTTTAGCTATCCTTCTAGTTTCACTAATTAAAATACAAGAAAACAGGATTAAACTAGTTAAGGCCAATGAATGAATCCCATTTTTAAAAGTCCAACAGTCTGTTACAGTTTAAAATAATCCTAGCTCACTACAATGAACCAATGCTCACAACATAGGAGAACTATTTAAAACTAAACATAATAAAATTATTTAGATGGCGGCTCCTCAGCAAAAATTCAACTTCAGTTTCATTTCACGTTGTCAACAGATGGAATTACATCGACATAGGCTCGAAATATGTACCTGGCAATTGAAGTGAAATAAAACAGAAGAGGTCAGCAGCGGAAACAAACAAACAGCGGTTGCAATCTAGAGGACTGAGTTGATTTTCAGTTCAAAAAGCCACAGCTACTCAACAATGAATAGAAGAGGAAGAACGCCAATGAAAACAGCCAAAAACTAGCCTAATATAACCAGAATTCACTCAAATACACCCGGATAAACTCGAAATTGAAGTCAAATCACTTTTGAAGTTTCAGCAGTTCGAATTCAAGCTTGGAGGCTAGAATCAATATTCAAAACTCCAATTAATCTTCAGAATGTAATGAAACAGTGCTTTTGATTCTCTATTGTATTTTTTTGTTTTGTTTTTTTTGTATTTTTGGGCAGGATCTAAGATCTAAAAGAGGAATTTTCTTCAGATTTGGTTTTGCAGTTTTGAAATTCAAGTTTCAGATCTGTGGGAGAGGTTTTGGGGGAATTTTGGGGTTCCAAACTTTTGTTTCAAGGCATCAATGATGCCCTTTTATAGGCACCAAGAGGGCAACCCTGAAAACCTCTATTTACCCTATTGGTCCTTCTTTTTTATTCAGTTTAATCCTCTAGTTCTTAACTTGTTACCCAAGTAACGACCACCAAAATTATTGAAACTTACACTAAAGCCTCATTTGGAATGTCCTGGACGGTTCTACCTTCATCTATCATATTCCTATGCCATTTCAAATACCTATACTACCCTTACTTGAATTCTAAAATTACTATGTCTTAACAAACTGAGCCATTGCCAATGCCCAAACTATCCCTGAAAACCCCCTGAAATTACTAACACTAATTAAACTCTAGCAGCTATAACCAATCACCTAAACTAACTTAAACTAACTAAGACTAATTAATTGAAATTGAACTCAACATTAATGAACACTGAATCTGAAGAACAATCAAAACTAGACCAAATACTCAATCAAACTCAAACAATACTTAAACAGATTTGAAACTAAAATTTAACAGGAAACAAAGATCAAATTGCAAAGCTAAATACTCATGTGTACTACACTACTTATCAGAATTGCTAAAACCAACTGAATCAAGGCAAACCAAAAAAAAATTCAACTAAACTAATAATTTAAACTAATCGGAATTAAACTAATACTTAACAATTAAACTGACAGCTGAATATTTAAACTAAATAGAATGAAAATCAACTCAGAATCGAACAGAAATGGAAATTAGCCTAAGAATTAACCTAAACATTTAGCTAACAATAACAGACAGAATTATATTGAAATTAAACTAACAATTAGAATTATTCAAAAATTAGAACTACACTTAATTAAACAGATAAAGCACGAACCAAACTAAAAGAAAACTAAAAAAAATGAGAAAGACTTACTGAAATTCGGACTTCATAAGAAAACCATTCGAAATTGACTTTCGGTTAATATTATACGTCTATTTCGTCAAAAATAGACCTATAATATTAACTAGAATTCACTCGACTTGAAAATTCTCAAAATATCCTACAACCGCATGAACCCTAGATTCGAAATTTGAGGTAGCCTGGTGAGATTCGAGAGAAAATAGTCACGGATTTAGGAAGAAGGAGGTTAGGAGATTGTGTGGTGTAAATTTGGACCGGTTTGGACAAAGTAGCGATTTGGGTCTGAACTTCGAACGAATATTCGAGAAGGTGGGGTGTGATTCGAGGTAAACTATTGGGATATTCGGAATGAGGAGACGGAGGAGAGTTTATGGTGTATTTTTGGTTAAGTTTGGTGGCCGGCGCCGCCACCCTTAGGTGGTGGGGTTTGGTGGCGGCTCGGATTAGGGTTCTTTGGGAGGGGTTTCTCTGGTGAGGACGATTGAGGGGATGAGAGAAAGGGGGGGCTAGGCTTGTTCGGACACTTAAGTACTAAAGGAGCTGGGCTTCCTGGCCGTTTGATGCATTAACATCGACGGCCAGGATTTAGTCACTTATTTAAACGGGGTCGTCTGGCTGGTGGTTGGGCAGGCCGGGTTGGGTGACGCTTGGGCCGATTTGGGCGAAGGTAAACGGTTTGGGCCAGGCGGATTAATGTAAATGGCCCAAATATTTTTTATTTTTGTTAAAATGACAAATTAAAAGCCAAATACTAAATTGACTCTAAAATTATATTATTTAATTTTCAAAATTTAACTAGTTTCTAATTTTAAAACTAAAACTTAAGACAAATTCTAAAAATTAAAAATAAAAATGCAAAGAATCATTGTTTGTCATTTTATTTATATGTAGACAATTTTTAACTACTAATTAATCCTAAAAATATAAAACTAAATCCTAAATGCCAAGTATATTTTTGTATTTTCATATGAATAAAGATGCGCAGATAAAAATGCAACAATTATTAGAAAATAACACAAAATTCACAAAAATTGTAAAGTAATGAAAGAAAATCATTTTGTTTGAATTTTGGAAATAATTCATATATAGGGCAGAAATTACGTGCTCACATATACCTCTAGCGGCCTACTGGGCGTAGCAGCGTGGATGATTCTGGGACTAGGTGAGCTACATTGTTCGAGGCGACCCGCAGCTAGTATAGTTCCTTTCAGTATTTTTATATTTATTTCCTGTCTACTGTATTTCGGATAGATGTTGTATTTTTATTTCCTTATCAATAGATGCTCATGCACTTGTGACACCGGGTTCTGGGATGGTTTTTGAAAGATGTGTACTAATAGTTATTACTTAATTTGGATTGAAGTAGAGATTGTTTTAATTGTGAAAAATGGAAGGGAAAATCCTAGATTTTCAAAGGTATTAAGAGAGAATTTAATTGATAATTTAGTTGGCTTGCCTGACAGAGGTATCCGGCGCCACCACGACCCTTAGTGGATTTTGGGTTGTGACAACATGGTATCAGAGCTCTAGGTTTCCGTCGGTCTCACGAGTCATGAGCAAGTCTAGTAGAGTCTCGCGGATCTGTACGGAGACGTCTGTACTTATCCTCGGGAGGCTACAGGGCTGTTAGGAGTACTTTCCTTCTTGATTTCCTTATCGTGTAGTTCGATTCCTTTGAGGCTTATGCCTTTGATTCCTTCCTACTAAATCTTACGCGACGCGAGCGCTTGTTATATATCGGAAATTGAAGGATTTTAATGGCACTACAAACGTGGTACGGGATGATTTTCCCGGTATAGTTGATTGGACTATTATGGTCGCATTGCGGAGGGATATTCTATTGTTTTAGCTCAATAACAGAACTTCTAAGAGCCTTGAGGCGAGGCACAGGTTGCCATAATGCTTATGAGCGATTATTCTGCAGTGTTGTTGTGATGGTAGGGTGTTTGCCCACGTGTCGGGGCAGTGAATGAATTGAAGGGAGGTTTACTCAGTATGTAATCAAAGGGATTCAGTATTTAATTCCCGGCAAGGGAAAGGCAGTCGGACTAAATATGGTCAGATATGGGCTGGTGGAAGTAATGAGGCTTGGTATTTGCAAGCGTGGTGAAACTTTCTTCTATGATGGGGTGTCGTGGCCCTAATGGAACGTACTAAGTTCGTCGATGTTATAATCTGCTACAATTCACCTTTATGATAGGATATTGGGAAATACTATTAGAGATACAACTGTCATATATCGCATGGTACAGTGGTTTAGGATCGACTCAGAATTCCTAATATTGACGGTTCAATAAAGATGACCGTCGGAAAGGTTTAAAGGTTAGCAGCAATTGTGGGTTCAATACCGCAAAGTTAGAGTTTATTTAAGGCAGCAAATGAGCAGCATAGTTCTAGAAAACACATGCGGGAAGTGTCAGACGGTGTCTAAAACTTCTAAAAGGCTAGGATTAGGGAGCACAGGCCGAGTAGTTGATTAAAGAAGTGAATTTTCCCAAAGTGGGAGAGCAACGGAGTTGCGTAGGGGCTTGGTAATAAGATGACTATGCGCCTTAAGGAGAGTCTAGAATGATTGGAGAATATTGGTGCTTGGTTATTGGGGTCTACGGATCTAATTTGAAGTAGGGATTCTTGTGCGGCCGGAGATTTAATATAACGGAAAAGAGCCGCTTAAACGAAGAAGGATGTAGCATGACTTTGAATTGAAAGGATGTTGTAGCACACTTAAATGATGTCCACGAGGGGTAAATGGACCTGTGTAGTTGGAAAGTGAGCTCAGACTCAGTATAGGTTATTGATATCGAAGTGATTGTGCCCCGTGCAGCGGCATTGGAAGAGGCCGGGGAGAGCTTCTATAGGTGGATTACCTAAGGGAGTAGGTTAGTGATCGAATGGTTGGCAAGGATTCTGCGAAGAATCCTATCAGTTATATAGCAAGTGACTCGGTTGTGCAAATATGTTGATGAGTTAGAATATAATATGGGGTTTTAAAGAAAGATTTCGAGAGCTTTGGTGGTTGATTGCACGAGGTTATGTCAATAAGAGATAAAGTGGATGGGTGAATTCCAGATTTGTGGTATGATGGCTTCAAGCCAAATGGGAGAGTCCCACCGCTTATGATGGGGTTGCAGAGTTAACTGCTCGTGAGGTTTCTAGTTATTAGCATATTGATGGGTTATTCCAGCTACGGGAAAAGACCATTGTGAGCACGTGATTTTTTCCCTAAGCAAATTATTCCCAAAAAATTCAAACAAAACGAATTTTCTTTTTTTTTATAATTTTTGTGCATTTTGGAATTATTTTCTGATAATTTTTGCATTTTATTTGTACATGTTAATTCATATAAAATACAAAAAATATGCATTTTCACTTAGGATTTAATTCCATATTTTAGTATTAATTAGGGATTAAGTTGTTTTAAAATAATATATGAAAAATGACAAAAATAGTTCACTTTAGTATTTTTATTGTTTTAATTGTGAAATTATCGCAAAATAGTTTTAAAAATAATTTTAGGCATTAATTAGTTTAGTTTACCTTTTATTTTTATTTCTGCAATCTTTATAAATCAACAAAAATTATAAAAAATTACAAAATAGAAAAAGAATAAAAAAAGAGAAAAATAATTAAAGAGATTTGAATAAATAAAGAAAAGGAAGGAAAAGAATAGGATGCCCAAAATTGGGCTCGTTGCCTTCCAGCCCAGGTGGAAATCATGCCTGGACCCAGGCCCAATCCCTATCCAACCTGACCTGCCCTTTTGTTAACAGAAACGGCGTCGTTTGAGGCATCAGCAATCACAGCCGTCTGTTCCCTCTCATCCGACGGCCCACAATTTATTGAGGGTAAATATTAAACGGTTGTTTAGGATTAATCAAAGTCAAAGACCAAATTTGGTCTTCCTCGTACCCCTGTCCCTCTCCGCCTCCACCACCGTATCTTCGCCGGAACTCTCGCCGGCGGGAAACGACTTCCATGCCAAAAATTACCAGAAAAACACCATGGATGCTCCTTCTTCTCCTCTTCCTAACCCCCAAGATGGTTTTCTTCGAATCATAGCCAATCTCGTCGCCATCGAAGATTTTCCGGCCAAGTCACAAGTTGGTGAACCCAAAATCATACCAGGCAACCGTCTTCCTTCGCTCATCGCTATTTCACGCCTAGAATCCCTCGAATCCAAGCAGAAGGACCTGAATTGTGGATCTAGAGTTTTGGGAATTGAACCTGTTTCGAGGAGATTTTCAAGGTCGATTGCTTTCTGTAGTAAGTATTTTGTAGCTCTACGATTCTCTTAGTTAATTCCTCTGTTGCTTCTTTTTCATCTGTCTTAATGAGTGAGGTCGCTTTGCATTTTAAGTTTTGTTTAATTTGATTCATGTGTTGTTCAATTTCCAGACATTCTAATTGTTAGTTTAATTTTGATAGAGTTTCGTCTTGTTATTGTTAGCAAATTCTGAGTCGAGGTCTTTTCTTCTTAATTCAAAGATTCAATAGAGTTTCTTCTTGTTAATGTTTCCAGCCCGCCTTGAAATTGTTTGATTCTTGTTTATTTGAATTAATGATTCTGTTAGTTTAAGTTTTGTTTAATTGAGTTTCAGTCTTCATTTGCAGTTTGATTAGATTTTAAGATTAGGATATAGCTGAGTGATCATTTGTTAATTAACTTCAGTTAAATTCTAGCTAGGGTAAGGGTATTAGGATCAGTTAACCATTGGTCTGTAATTTTCAGACTAGTAGAAGGGTAATTTAGGCATAGAAAATGGTAGTTTTATTAGGAATAGTAATTTTAAAGTAGGGAAAGGGCAGTATAGGAATTGTAATGGGTATAGGACCTTCTAGAATAGACTTTAGTATAGTTTTCAGCAAAGAAGAGGAACTTACTTGAGTAACAAGTTAGAAATAGGAGGGCTAAAATGAAATTAAGGGAGGGACTAAAAAAGAAAGCCTAAAATCGGATTTACCCTCTTTTGTCACCTATAAAAGGGCATCAAGTGCCTTGAGGACTGGTTGAATTTTTCATCCCAAAAATCCCCACCAAAAGTTGGTTTTTCCCTTTCTCGCAAAAGTTCCAGATTAGTGTTTAAAGTCCAATATACAAAAAAAAATACAAAAAACATCAAAAAATAGAAAAATCAAACAAAAATTCACTGTTTCATTAGCATTGCTTCAGTCTAGTTTCAAATTCTGTTGTGGATGCTTTCATTTTGGGTTTTATACGAGTACTAGCAGCATCAGGGGCTTTGAATTTGTGTTGGTGATTACTGGCCATTTAGTTGTAGCTGAATTCAAGTGTGTTTGAGTAATTGGTATTGGGTTTGGCTTGGGTGGAGTTGATTTCAAAAGTTCTCAGTGGATTGAACTAGTTGCTGGCTGGTCCATTCCTGTTTGTTGCTCGTGTAGACTGCTGCTAACTGATTTGCTTCTTCTTAATTCCTAAAACCAGGTACACATTCAAGTTTCTTCGATGTAATCTCCTGATTGAAAGGGAAACGCATTATCAGTGGAATGTGCAGAGCATTTTTAGTTTGAGTTTGTCTAATATGTGATTATGTAGTCTGTTAGGTTGAAATTACTTTCAATTTGTCAAGTTAAACTCTGTTACTGATTTTAATTATGAAGGTTGTTCTAATGAACGATAGTAGATTGTTAATGTAGATCCTGGACTGTATTGATTTTGAGCTTGCAAGCTGTGAAGACTAGAAATCAGATTTAGCTTAGTTAGTTTAGTTTGTTACTTCTGTGTAGTTATCTCTTTAAATTCAAAAAATAATGGAACATAGGAACAGAATATGCTGAGCACTAGCATGTGAGCACACACATTGAAAATTAGTGCAAAGGTCTTATACATGTGAAATCTCGACAATAGCAGTAGCTTATTTAAAATTGGTAACTATTTGGATGTTGATAATGTGTCATTAGGTAAGTATTCTATTTGGTCTATTAACACTGGTAGATGAGGTAGTTTGGTAAAATTGTATCAAGTATTTGGTTTTGGTTAATTATTAAATACGATTGGAGCCATTAAATCAATCATCATAACCTTTGTTGGGGTTTGATTGCCCACGCAATATTCCAACTGGGCAGCTGCATTAGGCCTTACAAGGGAGGCCCATTTGCTGAATCTCACATGCACGTTCTGACTTGTATTAGCAGGGATTCGATCCCTCAGCTTCTTAATCGCTTATGTTCCTGTCAATCAAGTTTATTGGGCCAGCCGTTTGGGCCCAATTCTCAATTCCGTTCAAATTGGTTAGTTAGCATAAATTTGGGCCCTCGGGTTAGGTAATGGGTCCAAGCTAAAAGGTTCGTCCTTTTGTTTGGGCCCGGACTTGAACTTGAGGCCCGGATTTTAATAATAATCAATTCGGATTTTCTTTTCTTTTAGAGACAAACGAAAGAATAGAAAAATAGTCACTATAGGCATGCCTTTTAAAATAAAATGAGACGAGCCTCGCCCAATGAAGTACAAAATTGCGGGGCCCTCAATAAAGGTTTAAAAATACTTAGAAAATCGGGAAGGGCCGTTTAGAAAACTTCACGTCCCTCCCAAAAGATAATAACGTGTTAGACTCTTTTAGACGCGATTCCAATAAAATTACCTTCTTAAACTCGGGTGTGCATTTCATGCGACCCAAATCAAATCCCAAAATGTTGAATAGAGTGTGCTTAGGATTGCGGGTGCATTTAATGTGACACGATCCAAAGGCACGCTTTAAACGACGTTCACTTTCTTTTTAAATAAAAACATACTGAATAAAAGCGATTAAAAAGTAAAATTGGCCCATAGGTTCTTCATGTAATATAATCAGATAATAAGCTAAATGCAACAGTTGAGCGACTGTGCTAGAACCACGAAACCCGGAAATGCCTAACACCTTCTCCCAGGTTAACAGAATTCCTTACTCAGATTTCTGGTTCGCGAACTGTTAACAGAGTCATATTTTCCTCGGTTCGGGATTCAACCGGTAACTTGGGACACCATTAATCTCCCAAGTGGTGACTCTGAAATATTAACAACATATCCCGTTTCCGATTATCCTTTAAGTGGAAAAACTCTTTTACGCCCTTACGGGGTGTAGCAAAAAAAGGAGGTGTGACAGCTCTGGCGACTCTGCTGGGGAAAAGAACCCAGAACATTTTGTTCAGGGTTCAGAATTCGAGCTTAGATAAATTGTTGTATTTGGTTATTTCTGATTTTCCTGCATATTTCATGCTTAGTGTGCTAAATGTTTACCGCTTTGATATTATCTGAACTGTATATAAACTGTGCTGAAACCCTTCTCTTCTCACCTCC
>MU755541.1:0-11349 GCA_026770625.1 Nicotiana glauca
TTGTTTGTTGTTGTTGTGATATTTCTTGAGATATTTATCTGCTGTGCTGGTACTATCTGATCATTGACCGTTGGGTGCCCGAGTGGCTAACTAGGAACAAGGATATTGCCTGAGGGGCGGATTTCTGTGCATAGTGTCACAAATTGTTTTGAAAGTATATTCGCAACCGTTGAAAAGATCATTTCTAAAGGTGGTTTTAAACTGAGCTGAATATTTTCTAAAGGAATTTTCCCGGACTTACTATTTTCTAAAGGAGTTATGTTGTCCCATATTGCATGCTGGTGTGCTCTTACGTGATTTCTTGCCGCTCAGTTATTATTTACTCTNAGCTGTTGACGTCCGCAACCCCGTTTCTCCCTTATCTTTTGTTATTCATAATAATTCCAGACTGTGTAAAAATATTGGTAATCTCTGTAGTAGCTCATGGCTTGTGACACCCCGATTTCGGGCTCAGTCGGGATGGTTTTCATTGTTCCACCACGTCTATTTCGTATTTGAAATTATGTTTTTCGTGAATTAAGACTTATTCCTGCTAAGAAATTATAAAAGAGGTAATGTTGTAGTGTTGGCTAGCCTTGTCCCCACGAGAGGCGCCATCACGACCGAGAGTTGGGATTTTGGGTCGTGACAGTGCTCCTCGACTCACGTCTTTGTATGGAAGGGCCTTCATCCCCCTCCTCCTAGAAATTGACACAACAGTCCATATTATCGTCTTCCAAGAACACTTTCCTCATTGCTGCTAAAGTTTTTTCTTCTTTTGACCCATAAACGACTTCAGCTGGTTGAAAAGTCTGCTCCAGATGGGGCATCGGATACTCCAGTGGATAGTAAGGACCGCGCCAGGGTGGCGACCATTCCTTGAATTCTTTCTAAGTATACTCATATCCCAAACCAAAAGTGTTACCATGCTTCTTCAGCTTGATAGGTTTGGTGATTCCTTGAAGGTTCCTACCGAGTCCCTTGCCAGGTTCATATCCGCTCCAATTCAGTATGCTTTCAATCTTTTTATCCCACCAGTTGTCCTTCTCCACGGCGTTGACTTGCTCAATGTGATGGTAAGTTTCTCCACCTATCTTCCTTCTTCCTCCGATTGCCGGGATGGTCTGGCGACTGTATATGGGATTGCTACCGTCACCATGAATAATCACATCTTGGTGATTCCACTCAAACTTTACTGCCTGATGTAGGGTTGATGTTATAGCCCCGGTGGCATGAATCCAAGGTCATCCCAGGAGCAAGTTGTAAGATGTTGGGACGTCTATTACTTGAAAGTCAACGTCAAACCAAGTTGGTCCCATTTGTTGACACAAACTGATTTCCCCAATAGTGGACCTTTGGGAACCATCGAAAGCTTTGACATTGATGGCTCCATCCTTGATCTCATGCAGGCCATTTGCTAATGTTCTGAGAGTAACCAATGGACAAATATCGAGGCTGGACCCTTCGTCGATCAAAATCCTGGTTATGAAATAATGCTCGCATTGTATGGTGATGTGCAATGCTTTGTTGTTGCTTAGCCCTTCCGGTGGCAACTCGTCTTCATGGAAAGTGATTTTGTGGCTCTTCAATACTTGTCCTACCATGTTTGCCATTTCTTCTCCAGTTATGTTGCTGGGTACATATGCCTCACTCAGTATCTTCAACAAGGCATTCTTGTGTGCATCGGAGCTTTGCAGCACAGCCAGGATGGAGATCTGTGCCGGTGTTTTATTCAGTTGATCAACAACTGAATACTCTTTTGCTTGTATTTTTCTCCAAAGATCATTGGGCCCATTTTTGATAGGCCGTCCAGAGGTATGCTTACTTGATTCTGCTAAATGCTCCAGAGTATAAACCCTACCGATTCTTGTCATACCCTGCGCCGCAAATGCTTCTCTAGTTTTGGCTTTTCCTTTTCTCCTTGCCTCGGTTGTGTAGTCCCAAGAGATGGTCTTCGTATGGAATGGTCCTATGGCTGACATTGCCACTGGGATGGGTACCCTTGCTTTGGGGGGTAACACAACAACTTCAAATGGTGCAGGTGCCTTTGGGGGCCCAAACTCAACCTCAATTGGTCATGGCGTCTTTGCAGAAGATCGTGTTTTAAGATCGAGTGGTATGGACATGCTCACTTCAGTGTCTTTAGAAGGATGGATCTGGACTACAATCGGATTAAGTGTGACTGTCAGTTTCTTTGTCTCGTCACCCTCAGCGATCAATCTGATCGATCCTTTGGGGTCCCAATCATCC
This sequence comes from Nicotiana glauca, assembly GCA_026770625.1. Classification (NCBI taxonomy): domain Eukaryota; kingdom Viridiplantae; phylum Streptophyta; class Magnoliopsida; order Solanales; family Solanaceae; genus Nicotiana; species Nicotiana glauca. The sequence continues at coordinate 2,230 of MU755541.1, forward strand.
TCTACTCGATCATGTGAATGCCTCCGCCTTTGTGGTCAGGCAGAGGGTTGTTGCGGACATTCGGAGCAGTCTCCTTTCCCACAATGATCTTGTTGTCAATTAAATCCTGAATCTTGTCCTTCAGGGAGTGGCACTCATCAATAGTATACCACTTTATGCCGGAGTGGTATGCACAGGTTTTGTTTGGGTTGATCTATTGGGAAGGATTTTCTGGAGTTATGGCAGGGATAGGGGTGACGTAACCAGCAGCTTTAAGCCTTTCATGTAGTTGACCGATCGGTTTGGCAATGGTGGTGTATTGTTTGGGAGGTTTGCGGTCGAAGTTTGGTCGGGGTTTAGGGATGTTTTGGCGAGGTGATTGATAGTGAGCTTGTTGGGTATTGTAGGCTTGGTAGACGTGTGCGGGTTGGGAGTATTTGGGTGATGTAGGCTGATATGCGGGAGGTGGAGATGATTGGTAAGTAGGTGGCAGAGCTTGGTAAGTGGGTAAGGGTGCTTGGTAATTTAGGGTAAGCTGATATGTGAGTGGAGGTAATAGATAGGTTTGGTATTTGATTGGGGATTTCGTCCTCTGTGCAACCATCACGGCACCCACATCCCTTTTCTTGGATGTGTCACCAGACTGTAGAGCCTTGTTGGTAGCCTGCAATGCTTTAAAATTAGTGACCATACCACTTTTGATACCTTCCTCGATCCTCTCCCCCAGTTTGATAATATCGGAAAATTTTTGGCCTTCGATCAACATCAACCTCTCATAGTACTGTGGGTCTTGAGCCCGAACGAAAAAACTGTTCATTTGTTCTTCTTCTAAGGCTGGCCTAACCTTAACGGCTTCTGATCTCCAATGAGTAGCATACTCGCGGAATGTCTCCATCGGTTTCTTCTTTAAATTCTGGATGTAGAACACATCTGGTGCATTCTCTGTGTTGAATCTGAATTTGTCCATGAAATCGGATGCCATATTTACCCAATTCGTCCACTTCTTCGGGTCTTAACTAATGTACCGAGATAGAGTATCCCCTTTCAGGCTTCTTATAAAGAGCTTCATGCGAATATTTTCATCCTTTCCTACTCTGACCAGTTTGTCGCAGTAGGTCCTTAGATGAACTCTGGGATCCCCGGTGCCATCGAACATCTCGAACTTGGGAGGTTTTTACCCCTCGGGAAGTTCGACATCTGGTTGAATGCAAAGGTCTTGGTAATTCAACCCATCAATCCCCTTGCTTCCTTCGACACCCTGAACTCTCCTAGTTAGTTTCTTGAGTTCTGCGGACAGATTCTTGATAAGAGAGTCTTTGTCATCAGGCTTAGGTGTGCTTGAAATGGGTTGAGTAGGATGCGGCACAGTTTCCACATAAATGGGGTTGTTGTGATGAGGGTAAGAATGGTCATTTGTAGAGTTTAGTGGTTCAGGGATGAGCAGTGGGGTGTTACTTGAAGTGTGGCATGTATTGCAGTGGTGATGGGGAGTGGGTTGGTTTTGTGGTTTCGGGATATTTGGGGAAGTTGTGGGGTTTTGAGTATTGGGAAAGTTGACATCTGGGGTAGTGAAGGAAAATGACAAGCTTGTCAAATTCCGAACATGGTCCAGTTCTTTCTAAAATTTTAATAACTTTTGTTCAAGCTGGGAGGCATTTTCCTTGAAAACCTGAATACACTGAGAAGTCTCTACCCTTTCAACCGAACTCTCCTTCCTGATGTTGCTCAAATCTTCCATTTTTTCCTTGTTCTTGTTTCTGATAGGACTCAGAGGAGGAGGAGGTGGAGGGCCCTTGGATCTCGTGGAGTAGGATGATGATGCCAGAATGCACGAACTAACCTTTGGGATAGGGGAATAAAACAAAAAGGTAACAAGTTAGTGTGGATCGTGAGGAGAAAAACTTTGCAGTATTTAAACACATAGTGCAAGAATATAAATCGTATCCTAATTTGGGAGCCTCGTTGTACCAGAGGTAGGCCTAGCGACAAGTTGATTTGGAGAACTTATAATGCTAAATGCCTCATTTTATTGATAAAAATAAGACGAATCCCAAAACGACACTAAAATTGCGGAAAATAAAATGTCACTAATGGCCATTGGCCTTATTATATTCATAACACGAAAGAGTAAATTCCTATCTTGTTGGTCCCAGAAGGACCTTCCCTAGGTTGAATGCTCTCATTGATCAAATCTTCCAGCTCGCATATGTTCTCGAGTAAAAATGCCTTTGCCAGGCGTTCTCCTTCGTTTCCCTCAGCATTCTGGCAGTGGGTGACTCTCTTCTCACTTTTCCTTCCAATTCCAGCAGACTGTATTCCAGATACTCCAGCTTTTATCTAGCCTTGGTGACCCTCTCTTTCCATTCATTGATTTGGTCACTTGATGGGAGATTCCTCCACTAGGTCAGCAAGAGTGAGGGTATACTGACCATACCGAAGTCGGGGACCTTGTTCTCCATTGTTTGCAAAACAAAAGCGTTAAGACCATACCCCCCCCCCACCGGACTCGACTATTTAAACCAATAATTAGCATAGGCAACATTTAGTTCTCCAAATAAATGCACAGAATGTGGTGGTATCCTTTTGGGTTTCAAGGAAACCCGATGGACTTTGGACAAGGCTATCTTAAAGAGTCATTATGCGGACAAGAAAATCACGTATCACATGGAAATTTTTCTGGGGATTATGTAGGAAAATCCGCAGGAAACTTAGTTTCCTGCGGATTTTCTTTCGAAAAAAATCCGATGGAAAAACCTTCGTAGGTAATTATTACCTGCGGAATTCACAAATCCCCAGGTACGTTACCTGCAAATTTTCGAATCCGTATGTAAATTACCTGAGGTTTTACATTCGCATGTAAATTACTTGCTAATTTTTTCGTAGAAAATTCTAAAAATTCCATTAATTTTTTGGTAAAAAATTTATGAAAATTAGGAGTTTTCTTGCAGATTTTCATTGGGAAATATCTGCAAGTAAATTCCCATCAAATTTCCCAAGTAAATCTATATAATATTTTATACAAAAATTAAAATAACTGCTAATAGTATTTTTGTTAATAAATCATTTTTATTATAAAGACTCTACCATAAGTATATATGCCCTCCACACATACTAAGATATTATGGCACCCCGCTTTTAGTTTTAGTAGTCACTAATTACCAATCCACCCCCTGCATTTTATAACTTATTTAATATATATACAAATTTATTTATTTATTAAGTTAATACACAACAAGGCTTCTACCACAGAAGCCATTTACCGTCGAGCACAATTCCAACGTGCTGAGCATATAAAGTGGAGAAGTCCATGTTTTTTTTTCCGATATGGGACAAGATGTCCTCATTGTAATTTCAACGTAGTACTATTTTAATATTTTCCTTTTATTATTATTATTGATTTGTTTTGAAATAGGATACATTAATTAAGGATTTCATAAATCAAAGAAAAATTATTTTTAGAAGTAAAAGCAAGTGAATTAAATTACAATTATATTACTTTTAGTTTAATAATATTCTTAATTTTTTTAAGTTTCATTTGTATTACTGGAATACCACATGAATTTCTTTTTATATAAATAATATATTGACTAACAAGAATTATTGTACGTCATAATTGGAAAGAATTATTTTGTTAATTCTAACAACATATATACAAGATTAAGTTATTTTAATATGTTAGAAGTTAATCAAGATATGATGTAAAAAGTAAAATCATATGATCACTTAAAATTAAGTTCCAATACTAAAATTTATAAATTAATATCATTTTATACATACTACAGTTAAATTTTATCATTTTAAATCATGTAAAAACAATAACATACATAAGATAAAAAAGTTAGTTATATTTTATAAATGTAACATATTTTTCTCTGCTTAAAATTAAAATCAAATCATACACTTATGCCTAATTTAATATATTTTCTGATGAAATTAACCGAAATATGCTAGATATAATTGTATCTTAGTTTTGTTATATCATCTTTATCGACCATATCAAATTTTAGTTCTTAAAATAACAAAATTTATAATACTTATGTTTTTATTAAATTTATTTTAAAACATAATGACCGATTATGTTATACTTAATGGCTTGCAATGTTCAATCCGAATATATACATCATTAAATCTTATATAGAGTCAATATTTTATATTTACCTTAATAATCAATATATAATATATAAAATTAATATGGAAGGATGTGTTCTGAGTTATAAAATAAAATTTAAAAATATAAGCTCTTCAAAATATTAAATATTGATCCTATTTAGTTTTTAAAAAATATAACAGATAACGTAATTAAGTATGAAAACAATTCAGATAACTTTAAAAGCTTATACTCTATCACGTATCCGCTTCTTTTATTATAAACTTTGTATGGAAATGATTGTATATGTACTGTGTATTCTAGACATAACAACTAAAAGAAAAATTAGGATAAATTTTTTTTATAGTTAAGTAGTAAAAATTTTCGCGCAATAAACGATAAATTATCAAAAATCATATCCAATTCAAGGTCTTATGTATTATTTAACCAAATATAAAGACGAATAGAGATCTTATTTGATCTTCTTGCAACAATCTCTTACAAAATTAAGTTATTATTGCCGTCTTCTAAACAGCATGACCATAAGAAGTTAAATAAAAAATTTCAAATTCAATTTGTATTTAAAAAATTAGAAGAGAGATAAAAGTGGTTAAAAAAGAAAGTGGTCAACACCTACGTAATCCACAGAAGTAATCTCTAATTAATTTCTTACTTAATAATATTTCTAGATAAATCCCAAGCTATATCACCAAGAATAAATTTTTAGTAAAATTACAATAATAAAATCTTTATGTAATTTCCCAAATAAGTAGATCCGCAAGAAAAATATTTTAACCAAATTTAAATGGACAAAATCTTTAGGTAATTCCCCAGGTAAGAATATTCCCAAGTAAATCCCCAAGAAATTATTCCTAAATAAATCCGCAGCAATAACATCCCCAGGTAATTCCCCAGCTAAGAGAATTCTCAAGTAAATCCCCAAGAAAAAATTCACAGCTAAATTCGCAACAACAATATCCCCAAGTAATTTTCCAAATAAGAAAATTCCCAGGTAAATACCCAAGAAAATATCCCCAACTAAATTCGCATGTAAAAGTACCTAGGGATTTTCCTTCGAATTAACATAGGATTTTTTTCCATTTTCTTTATTGGTTTACCTGCGGATTTTCCTACGGAAATGTACTTGCCAATTCGTTTCCCCAGGTAATTTCCCAAGTAATATTTTTGGCGCATAACAATGCCAAAGTTACCTACGGATTTTTCTAGTAAAATATTTTTTGCAGGTAAAATATTTCAAATTTAGGATTTTTAATGTTTCCCATGAAAATTCTTAGGTTTTATTTGCGAATAAAATTTTCAGGTAAAATCCCCATGTGATTAGCACTTTTCTTGTAGTTAGCATAACTGACTTGACTAGGTTTGACAGTGATGCATGTACAATTTAACATAGTAAGGTTTCTATGGGGTGTTAGACCAATACCCTTGAGCGGACAACTCAAGAGGAAAAGGCACGGAACCGTCGACTGCACCGCTGATTGACTGGTTTTACTGCAAATACACCTTTAAAAAATTTAGGGGGTGATATATCGAAAGGGCGCAACCACTCATTATAAGTGTTGCTATGGTCTTTTGTTTGGCACGAGTGGAATATGATGTGGAAGGTGCAATTACAAGAATGAAATAAGTTGTCACGTATTTGCACGTTCGTAAAATAATGATTACAATAATTGTTCATAATTACAACAGTACCGAAGGAAAGCGGTAAAAGAAAGCATTAAAGAAAGAAACAAAGAGCCAAGTCAGTTTCATAAAAGAAGAGATAAAGACGTTAAATAAAGGCAATAAAGAAGCAATACAGTCACAAATAACATGAAATGGTAAAAGCCTAATCACATCTCCAGCAGAGTCGCCATGCTGTCGATGCCCCCTTTTTCTTTTAAAGGCGAAATCAGATTTACGACATTTGGGCAGAAAACTCTTTTTCCCTTTTGGGAATTGGAGCTTTGGAGTTTGAAGATTCGCCACCTAATGATTAAGTGCATTAGGACACTAAGAAGGATTTGCGTTTGAAGAACCAGAGTTCGGGTAAGGTCTAGAAATTATTTCGAAGGGAAGGTGTTAGGCACCCCTCAAAATTCACTAGTGTGATTCCTGGTCATGTTACAATTTGTGACTTCACATAATCAAATAAGCAATTAAGGCTCAAATAGAAGGGGTTTAAACATAATATTGCAAGTAAATTGATTTTGAAGAAGGTGAAGAAAGCATAAATTCAAGAAAAAAAAATATCATTTGAACGAATACAAACAAGTAAAGGAAGGGGGTTCCTAGGTTTATTAAAAATATGGATCACATCAATGCAATACCTGGTAATCACTCCTCAAATAGGGGCTACACGTGGTATTAGCGCACCGGTCATCATATACATATCTACCCTTTCCCACCCCGTTAAGGTATTAAACGCGGAAGGGTTTCGTTAGTTATTGCATGCTATTACCTGCCCCGATCCTATCAGTCCCGGAGGCGTTTAGGACTACTAGTTCTAAAGGGAAGGGAATTGGGGCTTTTCAGAAGTTTAGGAAAGGATAAAAAATCTAGGCGAGAAACAAAACATTTAATCAGATAAGGGGGAAGCAAACAACAGTTATGGCTCAATCAGGCTTCCTCGCTCAAAGGCAAATACATAGCATGACTTCAAATACTGGTTAGATCTTTAAATAAACTTAACGTAGGAAGGGTGGCTGATTTATCACATATTTTCAGATAAGAAGTCCGAATTAGACCTGCCTGCTGGTTGTAATTATTAAGACTGGTATAAATAATTAATAACCTACAGGTTTGCCTAGATGAGACCTGTAAGCATGATATCTAACACTGCAGGAGGCATACTGATTTTAAAGAAAGATTACTGATTTTGGAAAACAAGCAATGTTCTGTAGATTTCAAAACGACTTTTGCTACTGATTTTATGCTTGTAAACGAAATAGATGATTCAGGTTCAGTTAGTTATTGCTATACGCATGCTTTCTAAACGTGATTGATTTTTAAAACGTTTGTAAAAGTGTAGGAGTCCTATAAGCATGATATCTAGAGTGCATTTTTGTTATTTTAACCTATAGACTGTTTGCCTACTGTGTATATGCAAATGTGAATAAACTTATAGGCACGGTCTCTATATGCAGATGACATACTTATATGCATAATTTTTGTATGCATAATGAAATGACTTATAGACAGGATTTCTAAATGTACAATGAAATGACCTATAGGCAGGATTTCTATATGCAGATATGACTAAACTTATACACATGATTTCTAATTGCGTAATGAGATGATCTATAGGTAGGATATTCTATATGCAGATTCATAAACGAAGACGTGGTGATCGCAGATATTCTATATGCAGATTCATAAACGAAGACGTGGTGATCGCAGAAAATAAAAGCTAAGGCATGATATCTACCCCGCATGCATAACACAAGAGACCCTCCCCATTTTTACCATACACCCCATAGTTATTACAAATTAGAACTTGAATGAATCCAGAAAAGTACATTACATCATAAATAAAAAATTCCAACCAAGGAGAGCCTAATTTAGACTCCTAGTCTGACATGTGGAATAAACCAACTTACAAAGACCAGATTTTTCAAAGCCTTTCTCTTATTTGGGATGTGTCAAAGTTCCAAGGAGCTTCAAGAACTCCAGGCAGTGCTTACACCCCAAATATTATTACAGGACCATAGTGCAGTGTGGTAGGGACAGCCCTCAAATGTCCAAGTTCAGAGGGAACTCAAGGTCCCAAGGCAAGGTTCATAGGAGGGGGGCAGAACTTAGAGGCTAGGAGTAAGTGTAAGTGCAATAGAGGGGAATTAGGGAAGGCCATGGCAGGTTGGTGGTCATGCCCAGCAATTGGGATGCTGGCACACCCCTGTCCAGCCTGTCAGCTTTTAAAATTGGAGAGTTAGGACCTATTGAAGGTCAGGTTCAGCCCTGGACAGCAATTTGGATGCTGCCAGGTTATACCTTAACTCAGCACAAATTGGAGAGTGGGGTATGGGGATCCATACTAGAAGCAGGGTGCAAGGAAAGAGCAGGCAAAGGGGCATATGAGACATACAGGCACACCTTCCAGCCTACTTAGGGTTAGGGGGTCAAAACCTTAGGTCATGAACAACAATTCTTGTTGACATGCCCTAAGTCCCCACTCACAAATACATAGGGGGTAATGGGATAGGGAGCAATTGTTCACAAAGAAGAGAAGCAGGCAGTAGCATATATGCACTTTAAGTCAAATGTTAACTTTATAGAGAAAAGAAAGTAGACATGGATACAAGGACTGTAAATAAACACATTGGGGTGATGCTGAAAATTAAGTTAGGACATATCAGTTTCAAAGAGACAAGTAAAGAGAAGTAGTAGCCTTGTAAAAGCCAAAGTACAGTCAAGAAGCAAGAGTACTATAAGTTCATAAGAGAATTGTGATTATATAGTTTTTAGCGTGCTCAATCGTGTGCTGTATTAAATGATGTCATGTATTTATAGTGCAGAAAGTAAGAAGAAATAGGTAAGAGAATAGTTTTAAAATCAATTATACAAGGTTTTCCTTTAATTAAGGGATTCTAATTTCAAACGGGCAAAGCTAATTAAGGAAAGAGATTAATCAAACACTTTTCAAAGTAGTACAAGAGGGGTAAATACATAGAGGTTTATTTAAGGACAAAGTCTTGACAGTACACGGTTGTGCAAATTAAGGAAAGGAAATCAATTGACAACCAAGCAATCATGAGTCGAAAATTTTGTATGAATGAACCAAGTCAGAAAGGGGGAAAGATTTTAACTTAAGGAAAATTAATAACAATTAATTAGACCTATTAAAAGGGATTCTGAATCAATCACAAAAGAGCGTATTCTATTCCTTGCATGAAGAGTTTGATCCAGGCTCAAGATGAAAAGCTGGCGGCATGCTTCACACATCCAATTCAGACTATGTTTTCGATCAATCTCATTCGCTCTCTCAAATTTCTTATAATAAGAAATGAAATGTCTGATTTGCTCTTTCACCTAGTTAAAGAAAGGTAATTGTCCGCCCA
>MU755541.1:13210-76663 GCA_026770625.1 Nicotiana glauca
GCCCCCCCCCCCCTTAGGACAGCAACTGGGCCCCCAGTAAATAGAACGGTCTGGAACGAAACAATAATAGCAACTCCTTATAAAACCCCAGGGAAAGGGGAGATAGAAAGACTATTCTAAAACATGCAGACACGTTTAAACATGAAAGAACTGTCATGCCAATCAGTAGAAAAGCCTAGTGTAGAAGAAAATTAAAATGTTCATAATTGTATGCAAACAAAGAGGTCCAGACTTAGTTCAAAGGCTCAGAAGCTACTCTGAAAGAGTCAAGGGTTCTGAAATAAACCCTAATTCAATCGCGGGATCAAACCTCGGTAGAACCCCTAAATTCTAGTATTTTGCCTTGAATCAAATACAGAGTGGGGAAGCAACAGACTCAGAGATATCTTTTCAGAGTCTCATGAGAAGACAAGCAAATATAATAAAAAGTTCAAAGCAAACAGAGTGAAGGAACTAGATCAAAGCATAATGAGAGAACAATATGATAGTAGAAGAAATATATTTAAAGAAGGTCTCAACATGGTTCAGCGAAAGGCAAACAAAAAGACCTAAGAATTTATAAAACAAATACAGTAGGAAAACACAAGAACACTGAACAGTATAGCAAAAGAGCATATATGAAAACATAGTGAGATAAACATGTGAGCACGATATAGAAACATAGTAGGAAAACAAAAATATAGAAGCACAGAAGAACATGTGTGATAGAAAGGCAACATATGAGCACAGAAAAGACAAATACACACAAAGAAGGGGAAAAGAAAAGTCGGATAATCATTTTAAGTCTTTCAGAAAACCCTAAGTCGAAGAGAAATGATTTTACGAGTAATTTTGAAAGAAAAAATTGGGGAAATCGTTTAAGAACCCAAGTAGAGCATAGATACGTGATAGATCTAAGAAAAATCGGAGAGAACCTCGAATAGTTAGGGTTTCGGAAGAACCCTATAATGAGAAAGGCTTGGAAAAGGTTCGATCAGAGTCGGATAAGTCAGAACCCGGCTCAAAATACCATTGTACACCGGAGTAGGGCCAGAGATGGCCGTAGAACCTTCAATCGGTGAAGATCTGAATGAGAAACTTCGAGGTCAGACCTCGATCCTTCGAGTACCAAGCGTATAATAGCAAAAAAGGGTGAGTATAGGGCTTCCATGGCCGGAGAAGCCATGGATTCCGGTAGTTTCAAGGCGGGAACGATTAGAGGCGGCTAGGGTTAAGGAAGGTTCGAGAGAACCTGAGAGAGGAGGGGGGTTTCAAGGGTGGCAGTTTAAGGGGAAATGATTTAGGGTTGAGGAGTTTGTAAAATTAAAAAAGGAAAGGTTGCACGTGAGCCGTTGATCTGTTAGATCAACGGATGGGATTAAAGATTAGGTCTGGGCGGGTTATTTAACTGGGTCGGGGGCGGATAATTTAGGAATTGGTTCAGCCCATTTGTAATTGAAATTGGTGTTAATTGGGGGGATCGATTTTGGGCTAAAATGTAAATAGGCAGGGCTAGTATTTAAATAGCCATTATTTCCCTTTTTATTTTATAAAAATAGTAAAGGACTTCTAAAAATAAATTAAAGGTACCGAGACACTTAATAATATATAAATATTGATTTAAAAATATTGGTATCAATTTTATAATTATAAAATACTATTAAATCTTAAAATAGGCTAAAATTATAATTATATGCAATTTGACTTTAAAAATACCAAATAAATTTGTAAAAATATATAAAAATTAACTTAACTATATTTTAGTATAAATATAAGAATAAAATAAATTATTTACCAAAATAATAATTTTGGGAATAACTATTGATTTTTGTACTTCTAGAATGGACAACAAAATGGTTTTTTTAAAAATCTTAAAGATTAAGGAAATTATCAAAATTCTTGTGCATGTTTATATATGCATACACATGCTATTTTGAAATTATTTTGAGTATAAAAATACATAGGAAAAAATCGGGTATCAATAGTGACATCGGTTTAGGTTTTTGGATCATACATTTACTTGTCTAATAACAATACTTTGTTGGGCTTAAATCTTGAAACAGTGTATATTTGCTACTCAATTAATGGCAATGTTCTTCTTGTTTATCTTGTCTATATATAAGAGATATTTCTTTTTGTTATTGTGATTGTCTGTGTATACAAAATGTTGTATGAGAGTGAAGAGAGTGGTAACAAACTTCATTTCATACCAATAGAGAACCATTACAAATTCAAAATTACAAAATCTAAACCTAATATACAAACATCCGCAAACTTCATATTACATTTTTCTAGTTTAACTTCAAATTTCATCTGAACCTAATATATAAACTTCAAACATCTGCAAGATAAGCTAACTACACTACATCATCTTGAAAACTAGTACCAACACAAAGACGATCCAAGAAAGCACAATAAACAACTTCATATTTTGTGGTTTATCCTCCATCCGACCAACCTTTTCTAATTTTGCTGAATTAATTCCCTCCACCTCTTTTATTATTTTCTCCATTTTCAGTCTTTCAGCAGAAACGACATCTTCCAAGTTAGCCACCATCTTGTTCAGATATTTTCTTTCAACTTCCACTAACTTCAGTGAAGTATTCAAGTTATGGATTAGCATCGTCACATGTGGTGGAATCTCTTTATCCTGCCATTCCCACAAATCACATAAAGCTTTCTCGTCAAAATATGGGCATTTGTAGAATCGACCACTGTTCAATTGAGCCTTAGCCACAAAATAATTTTCAATTAAACCACAACCACAATAATGCGATTAACCAGAAGAGACATAACTTTTAGACATTTGAATTTTTTGTTATTCAATAAAGGCGAAACTTTTACAGCCAACCACAAGATTCTAAAGAAAAAGACAAGATTTAATTAGTTGTAAAAGAAAATTTTGGGGAAGAAGAATCGGGTAACCAACCTAATTAGGTTCTAAATTGGGAAAGAAGACGAGTAAAAAATTTAGGTATAGGGTCAAAAGATTGGGTGTAAGGTAAAAGAAATGGGTCGGATCGGTTTAATGGGTCGAAAAATATCCAAATATAATTTCAGCCCCACTGACCCACGTGGACAAATGAAATAACGCCACATCATTTAATGATATGCCCACATGAAATTTCGTTAGTCGCGGGAGTAAATTTAAAAATAGAAATATCGTCCCATATATTTTCAGACGGATAGATGGACGAGGGGCTTTTATAAACCATTTATCATATGATAGGGGTACTTTAAGCCCTTTTTCCGTATCAACAATGTATTTGTACATTTTTATAGGTAAGTTGATAAATATTTGGCCAAATACATATACAGCACATTCAATTTGGCGCCATTTTTTATTTTGACACTTTATCTCTACCTTGTTCCATTTTGGCCCTCCAACTCTATTTTATATGTTCCATTTTGGCCCTCCAACTCTATTTCTTATGTTTCACTTTAACACAAAAGCTGAAATCAGTGAAAAATATAGCGCGTGTGTACACAAATCTAAGATGTAATAAATATCCAATTAAATGTTGCCATTGGTTTTTTTATCTATGTCAAACGGGTAAATACTAAAATACCTAACCCGACCGTACTTTTTCATCCACTGTTGTCCCATCTTCATTGTCTAAGTTTTAAAACTTTCATTTGCCGATTTCATACTTGGCCCGTTTAGATGAGATAAATTCATAAAAAATATGGTCGGATTCAAGTATTTTAGTATTGACCCGTTTGATATGGACGAAAAAATCAGGTGCCAACATTTAATAGGATATTTATTACACCTCAGATTTATGTATACACACGCGCTATATTTTTTTGCACCGATTTCATTTTTTGTGTTAAAGTGGAACATAAGAAATAGAATTGGAGGCCCAAAATGAAACATATAAAGTAGAATTGGAGGGCCAAAATAAAAAAGGTAGAGATAGAGCACCAAAATAAAAAATATTGCCAAGCTAAATGGATTGTATATGTATTTGGCCTTATATTTACCATACATAAAAGATTTCCATTAGTTCCTGTCCATCAATACGCCCATCCTGTTTCTAAATATCACCTGCATGCACACTTTTCAAAGTCAAAATTTATAGCGAGTATGAAATGGGCTACTGCCTACAGCCATTTAAATGTTTTTATCAAAATAAAATGTGACACGATATATAAAAATGGTCCTTAGAGTTGTGGGTGTCTAGAAAACGGAAAATAACGTCAGGATTCAAGTCAATTTGATTCAAAAAGAAGCGTCAATTATAAATTAATTAAGCAAACTCCTAGAAGTTGTATCCAAGTCAATTTGATACAAAGCGTGGTTGATTTTTTATGCTGCTTGACCCATTGAACACGTTTATGTCAAGAATCTCGAGATTAAAAGAAATGATCATAGAAAAGGTAAGGAAACTGCAAAAAGAGACCAAACATTAATTAAAGAAATTTCAACTATTAATTAACAACTTTAAACTACCCTTTTATGGTCTGACAAAAACTTTTAACTACCCTTATACTCCCTCCTCATATTAATAATCATAGTTACTATACATAGTTGTCTTAAATTATTTGTCATTTTGAAAGTTCAAGATAGAATTAATTTTTTTTTTCTCTCATTTATCCTTAGTAATAATTATTTCTGAAGATAAGATATAACACATAAATAGAATAAATATTCAATAGATAGAGATTATATCTTAAGGCATAAATAAATATAAAATAGTCTAATCCCTTTCTTAATTAATATTTCTTAAGGGGTGTGTAAAAGAAAAACACAACACATAATATAAGACGGAGGGAGCTAGTATTGATTAATTGCAACTGCACTTCACTTGCTCAAAAATTATATGGGCAGTTCCTATTACTAGAAAAACATATATAGTCCTCAAATTGGCCTGGGAGTATATAGTGGCAAAAGCAGTTGGAAATGATAGAAGAGATGCTCATACGATTTATAGAAAATTCAATTACTCTATATTTGGAGAGTTGATGGTTTACTCAACTTTCAGTAATGAGTTGTCAAAGTCAAATAACTTTCTTTTGCCTTTCAAAAATTACTCAACTTTTACCTAGTTTAATTACATCGTCATTTTTGCCGAATTTTGTACTTTCCGGTGAGATCGGGTAACATGGCAAAAATTAATTTTACGAAAAAAATCATTAAAATATTAATTTAAAACCTGAACTATTTAAAATGCAACCAATACGTTTACCGAGTACCAGACCTATCACACATATACGAGTCGACTTTAACAACGTAACTTCTCTCCTTTATATGTAGTTGTAGTTAATGAAAGTTTTTGTCTTTTTGGACAATAATTTATATAATTGAATTTTTCAGTTCCCATCTCAAAAATCATGTTACATCAAATTAAAACAATGAAATCTTGCTAATATTTTAAACTAAAATTCAAAAAACCTTTGAAAATTATTTGAGAATTTTTCTTATGGCTCCTGAATTTTACAAGAAGTGTTGTAAAAGTTACACAAGTTTAAAAGATATTACTATGTAGCATTGAATTTTTACGATAATTTTTACAATTAAAACTTATATCATTGGATTTTTCAGTTTGCTTACACTTGATTTAGAGCCTAATAGCAATGAATTAAAAACCTAAATTAAAAATCTCACATAAACTATAATAGTTGAAGAACTATAATTCTAATTAGTTGAGATCATAACCTGGGTTATAATAGAATGGTTAAATTGATTTGAATTTTTTCATGTGTCTTCGTAATCATTTATTGAATGTTGACTTTTAGAAGCTCGTCTTGCTCTTCCCATAACAATAATTAATTTCCATACGTAGTTTATTTTAACCTTTAAATTTAATAGAACATAATTGTTGAGGTGGAAACTGAAAACTTTAATGATATAAATCATTTTTCAAAAGTACGGAAAATTTAAAATTTATTGTAATTACATACAAAGGAGAGAATTGCGCTGTTAAAGTAGATCCATATATGTAGGGGTGTACATAGAGAAATTCCGCTGTTAAAAGTAGATCCATATATATATGAGTGATTGGTTAGATTTTGGGTAAACGGATGGGTTAAATTTTAAAATAGTTAATAAAATAAAAAATTAATTTTTGTCATATCACTAAATCTCAGAAGAAGTACCAAATTCAGCAAAAATAACCATTTAAGTGAACTATAAAAGTTGAATTTAATGTTTATATGAGCCATCAACTCTATATAGGAATATGTCTTTCTAAGATAGTTTACCGTCTTCAGCTCTCATTGGTTTAAAATTCGTTACGTACCTATAATTGTGAATTGATTTAGATAAAATTAAAGTTGTATACAGTCGAAAACGGGCTCGTCTACTATATGCCGGATCGGGCTCAGAACGTGAAGGATTGAAGATCAACCCCGTGTCTCATCGAACTAGAACACGAGGTCAGAATGTCAGTCCTCGAGAACATTGAGTCCATGATCCCGAAATCGACTTTGATCCCGAATAAACTTGAGGAGATATTGCCAGTATAAACAACAGAAGACCGGAACAATGGAAGGCCGAAATATCTGTAACCGATCGGGTATCACGCCGGGAATCTCGACACATATCAATAAGGAACCAGTAAATCAGCAAATCAAGATATTTTTACCTTTTATAGCATTGTACCTAAAGTAGGACTCCCCTACTATATAAAAGGGATCTAATTACTTGTAAAGTACATTGTAATAATCATTCAGAAGCAATATATTAATTTTCTCGTTAAACTCTTATTTATAAGTGCCCTAATACCGATCGAAGTTCATCTAGTTCAAGGGTGACCTTCCCCTCAAGGTTGTAACTGTTAAATTTGTGTGGTTTGAATTTACTTTATCATACTTTATTTTAATTGCTATTCAATTCATCTCTTTTTGTCAATTTAATCAACGTATCCTTAAAATCACATACAAATTTAATTATTATCCCATTTTAAGGGTAAATAGTTTGGCACTCACCGTGAGGCTAAGGATAATAGTGGTTATTTGATACAAATTTTCATAACACACATTATTTTATACTTGTTCTTTAAAGTGTCTCCGATTTTGGTTAAAACTAAAAATGTCGAACTCTCAATCAGCACCCATACATGTAGGAAATGAGTCCAGCCACCATGGCGAAAACGACAACGTAGAACCCGGAAACAAGGTGCCCCCAGTCAATCTCGGCGGAGTCCCCGCCGCCGACCCGAGCGATGTTAGCTCACATGTGGCCATCAACGCAAATTTACCCTTCGATCCTGAGGACTGCATCCGTAGGAATGTTCGATCGACTGCACAAAGCACATATGATGGTGAAGATAGTGGAATCAACTTGCAGGTAATCTTTGAATTGTTACATGCTCAACAGGCGGCGATAGCCTAACTCCAGAACCAGAGCCTCAAGCCAAGTAGGATTGAGCCCGAACCATCCTGGGAAGTCATTCACAGAGATGAACCCGTCTCAACGAGATCGAATACGAAAGAGTTAGGGACCAACCCAGTAATAATGAAGATGATCAAGGACCTAACAAAACGGATAGAGTCGGGGGATAAGAAAATTGAGGCAAACGATAAGAAGGTGGAAACCTACAATTCCAGGGTTGATCGGATCCCAGAGGCACCGCTGATATTGAAGGGCCTGGACTCCAAGAAGTTCGTACAAAAGCCTTTTCCTCCGAGCGCAACTCCCAAACTAATCGTTAAGAAGTTCCGCATTCCCGAGATTCCTAAGTAAAATGAACGATCGACCCAAACGTGCATGTTACCTCCTACATATGTGCCATCAAAGGGAATGACTTGGAGGAAGACGATCGGGTCTGTCTTACTAAAAAAATTCTGAGAGACCATGTCAAAGGGAGCTATGATATGGTATCAGAACTTACCTCCTAATTACACTGACTCATTTTCCATGCTTACAAATTTTTTCGTGAAAGAAAACGCCGGGGCTATTAAGGTTGAGACCAGGAAGTCGGACCTTTTCAAAGTAAAACAGAAGGATAATGAAATGCTCAGAGAGTCCGTGTTCCGGTTTCAAATGGAACGGATGGATCTGTCACCGCTCGCTGACGATTGGGTCGTTAAAGCTTTTACCCAAGGAATCAATGTTCAAAACCCGGTGGCTTCACAGCAGTTGAAGTAGAATCTGACAGAGTACCCTGCTGTTACATGCGTTGATGTACATAACTGATATCAATCGAAAATCAGAGTCGAAGATGATCAACTTGGGGCTCCTTCTGGGTCCGTTTATCCTGTCAGATCTATCGATAAAGTTAAGAGATACATAGATCGTAAATCGAGGTCAAGTAGGGATCGATACCAACCGTACAATATAGATCAAAGAAGTAGTGGGTCCGAATGGAATTCTATGCAAAATGAAAGGAGAAATGATCGATGTCAGAGTACTAGGTGTCTCATGAGCAAAAACAGTTTTGATAGGCCTATCGGGCCTAAAGAAATTCCAAAGTTATCAGAATATAACTTTAATTTTGATGGCGCTGCCATCGTATCAGCTATCGAACGGATCAAGGACACCAAATGGCCTTGACCTGTACAAACCGATCTAGCTCATAGGGATCCTAACCAGATGTGCAAATATCATGGCACTCACAGCCACAAAACAGAGGATTGATGATAGTTGAGGGAGGAGGTAGCCCAGTTATTCAACAACGAACATCTTCGTGAATTCCTGAGCGACCGAGCCAAGAATCATTTCGGAAATAAGGATTCAAACAAATAGACCGAACAAGAAGAGACTCAACACGTCATTAACATGATCATCTTTGAGGTCGATGTCCCTTAATTGCCTATGTTAAAGAGCACCAAACTATCCATCACAAGGGAAAAATGGACTCGAGATTATATACCAGAGGGAACTTTGTCTTTCAATGATGAGGACGCATAAGGGATCGTGGAACCCCACAATGATGCATCGGTAATATCTGTACTCAGAAATAAATCTCGAGTTTAACCATGTGTTAATAGATCCAGGTAGCTCGGCCAACATCATCCATTCGAGGGTCGTAGAACAGCTCGATCTACATGATCAAATTGTGCTTGCAGTTCGAGTTCTGAAAGAATTCAACATGGAATTTGAAACAACTAAAGGGGAAATAACATTACCAGTGAACGCCGCTGGAGCACCAAGTTTTATGTGATCGAAGGAGACATGAGGTAAAATGACCTATTCGGGAGGACATAGATCCACAACATGAGGGCAGTACCCTTGATTCTTCACCAAGTGTTAAAACTCCCAATGCCATGAGGGATTAAAACAATCTACGGAGAATAACCGAATGCAAAATAGATATTTGCAGTCGAAGAAGTGATTCCGATATCAACACTTACAATGTCAAAGGAACCAAGTTCAGGTACAAAGCAAGAGGCTAAATAGAAATCACCAACACCGTCCATGACCCGACCGGATCAACAGGGGACTGATGAAGGCGGTGATTACGGGATTCCCAGATCTTTTATAGTCCCCGATGATTCTGACGCCACAAAATCGACGGTTGAGGAGCTGGAATAGGTCATATTGCTCGACCACCTACCCGATGGGAAGGTATACCTGCCCACGGGGTTGACTCCCGAACTCAGGAAAAAACTCATTCAATTTCTTATAGCTAACATAGATTGTTTCGCTTGGTCCCATCTTGATATAACAGGGATCCCACCAAAGAAAAACACTCACAAGCTAAGCCTGGACCCGACATTCCATCCGGTCCAGCAAAAGAGGAGGCCACAGTCCGAGGTCATACATGCTTTCATCAAGGACGAAGTATCTAAACTCCTTAAAATAGAGTCTATTCGGGAGGTTAAATACCCGATTTTTCTAGAAAACATAGTAGTAGTCCCTAAAAAGAGAACAAATTAAGAATGTGCGTAGACTATAAAGATTTAAACAAGGAGTTACCTAAGGACTCTTTCCCTCTACCCAAAATCGATCGCATGATCAATGCCACGGCCAACCACGAGATCTTAAATTTTCTTGATGCCTATTCCAGGTTCAACCAAAGACGGATGGACTTGGATTATCAAGAGAAAACCTCCTTCATCACTAAGTAAGACACGTAATGCTATAACATGATGCTATTCAAATTAAAAATCGCCGGTGCCACCTATCAACGCCTAGTAAACCGGATGTTCAAAGAACAAATAGGAAAATCGATGCAAGTTTACATTGATGATATGTTGGTTAAGTTCCTGCAAGCAGATTGCCATTTAAAATATTTGCAAAAGACCTTCAACTTTTTGAAAAAGTAAAATATGAAGCTATCCCTGGAGAAATATGTGTTCAGAGTCGGATCAGGTAAATTCCTCGGGTTCATGGTACCCAACCAGGGAATCGAGATCAACTCCGACAAGATCAAAGTTATCGAAGATATCACGATCGTGGACAACGTGAAGGTCGTGCAAAGATTAACCGGATGCATAGCCGCCCTGGAGAGATTCTCTTGAGGTCCTCCGACAAGAGTCACCAATTCTTCTCGCTACTAAAGAAGAAGAACAACTTTTCGTGGACACGAGAATGCCAACGGGCCTTGGAGGAACTCAAGCGATATCTACCGACCCACCACTGCTTCACACACTGAAGGCAGACGAATAACTATACATATACTTGGAAGTATCGGAGATAGCAGTAAGTGAGTCCTGGTCTAGGAAGAATAAGTTACGTAACTTCAAATTTACTATGTTAGTAGAACTCTAGGGGAGGCTGAAACTAGACATCCTCACCTAGAAAAATTGGTGCTCGCTTTGCTAAACGCCTCTAGGAAACTAAAACCATATTATAAGTGCCATCCTATATGTGTTATGACTACTTACCCATTGCGAAATATAATGCATAAACCCGAACTCTCGGGGACGATTGGACAAATTGGCCGTGGAAATCAACTGGTACAATATTGAATATCGACCCCGGACAACTATTAAATCTCAAATTTTGGCGAATTTCGTGGCCAACTTCACGCCAGCCCTAATACCTAAGGACGAATGAGAATTTTTGGTAAACTCAAAGACGTCATCGGGAATTTGGATCCTCTTTACGGAAGGCGCCTCGAAGGAAAAAAGGTCTAGACTTGGCATCGTATTGAAGTCCCTAATAGGGCAATGTAGTTAGGAAGTCTGTTAATACTGTGAAATTGACTAACAACGATGTCGAATATGAGGCCATGATTGCAGGTCTCGAACTAGCCAAAATCTTGGGGGTAGAGGTGATCGAAGCTAAGTGCGACTCCCTCCTCGTGGTTAACCAAGTTAATGGAATATTCGAGGTCAGAGAACAACGTATGTAAAGCTACCTAGATAAGTTGCATGTAACATCACATTAGTTCAAGGAGTGTAATTTACAATACGTGCCCAAGATCAAAACAGTGAGGTCGATGCCCTTACTAACTTAGGGACATCAGTCGAGGATGACGAGCTCAACTCGGGGGCAGTCATATAACTCATGAGATCGGTGGTGGAAGAAGGACATGCCGAGATAAACTCTACAAGCCTAAGTTAGGATTGAAGAAACAAATATGTAAAATATCTGAAGACTGGAAAACTCCCGCGGATCCAAAAGAATCGAGGGCCCTGCGTACAAAGGCAATCAGATTTAGCTTGTCTAAAGACAGAACCATGTTTAGAAGAATGTTTGATGGCCCACTAGCGATATTTCTAGGACCAGGAGATACCGAGTACATTCTAAGGGAAGTTCACGAGGGCACCTATAGAAATCATTCAGGCACCGAATCATTAGTTCGAAAGGTGATCAGAACTGGATACTACTGTATCGATATGGAAAAGGATGTAGAGGAGTTCATACAAAAATGTGATGGATGCCAAAGACATGCCCCGATGATTCACCAACCCGGGGAGTTGCTGCATTCGATTTTGTCACCATGGCCGTTCATGAAGTGGGAAATGGACATCGTTAGCCCCCTTCCTTGGGCACTTGGTAAGGCTCAATTTATATTATTTATGACTGACTATTTTCTAAGTGGGTGGAAGCTCAGGCATACGAGAAGGTCAGGGAGAAGGAAGTCATCGATTTCATTTGGGACCACATCACATGTTGGTTCGGCATGACGACCGAGATTGTGTGTGACAACGGGAAAACATTCATCGGCAACAAAGTGACAAAGTTTCTCGAATACCATAAGATAAAAAGGATTCAATCAACACCTTATCACCCTAGTGGGAACGAACAAGCAGAATCGACAAACAAAAACCATACTCCGAAACCTTAAAAGGAGGTTGACCGACGCCAAAGGAAATAGAAGAAAATCCTACTCGAAGTCCTATGGGCATACCGTATGACCTCGAAGTTCAGTACCAGGGCCACCTCATTTTCACTGTATTATGGCACCGAAGCTCTCATACCGCTCAAAGTGGAAAAACTAAGTATAATATTCTGATATACAATGAAGGAATCGAATGATGAGGCCATGAGTACGATCCTGGAGCTATTAGATGAAAGGCGCAAAGCTGCCCTGTCCGGTTGGCCACCCAAAAATAGCGGATCGAGAGATATTACAATCGAAGGAAAAACCTTCGGCACTTCAATATCGGGGACTTAATACTAAGAAATGTCACATTGAGCACCCAAAACCCCAACGAAGGGAAGTCGGGGCTGAACTGGGAAGCACCGTACCAAATTATCGAGATCACTGGAAAAGGATTCTACAAACTCAGAACAATGAACGATGAGAAACTACCGAACAACTGGAATATAACTTACTTGAAATGATATTACTTCTAAGGCACGACCCTATTATTTTTTTATTTGCATTTTGAATTAACGCTTGTAAGTAACTAATAAGGAAAGGTACAAAATCTTAGGTCTGAAAGCACGCATTGCACTTTTTCTCTCTTGAACCGATTTTGTCCCAAATGGGTTTTTTGGCAAGGTTTTTAACGAGGCAACAGTGGATCGCGCTAACTTAGAATAGTGTCAAAGTTTCTCTCTATGATCAACCTCGAATACTGGGGGACATTACCCTCGGATATCGACTCTAGCAAGGAAAGAGACATCGTGATTGAAGGGACTCGATCGATAAGACTTATTATAACGGTAAAATGGTCAAATGAATTGTGCCCGCATAGACTGCTCGAGACCTAGCACAAATCATGTATATCTATTATGCACAAGAATAAAAAGAAGTCTCTTCCTTGCAGATAAATATATTGTCCTTTAAAAATTTTCTTGCATTTCTCAAGGAATTTCCTACATCATATCCCCTAAAGGTATCGATCCCAAGGGACACCTTAATCCGAGTTCAAACAATCACTCTCACTCGGGGACTGTTGTCCGAAAACAAACTCGGACGGTTCGAGCTATCATAGCTTGGGTGCATAAGACCTATTAGGCAATGCTCGAAATTTTAAGGCTACAACCACCCCCATTCAGGGACTGTTATCTTATGCAAGCCCGGATAAATAGGGATAGCGATCCTAATGGGAAACACCGGAACTAAAAAGGCTATGACCATATTAACACGGCTCGGAGACGTTCGGGACCCGTAACAAAAATAACAAGGCCATAAAAATTCTTTACCGGTTCTAAAAGCTACCCTCGGTAAACTATATCTAACAAAGAATAAGTACTTTGGGGAAGAATTTTCGGTTACACCGAACCCCCACGATGCCTTAAAAGCAAAATAATATTGAAGTCAAGGATTGTTCAAACCTCCGAGCACTACCTAACTATTTCATGATAAGGAATTTTAATCTTTGTAAATATAAATGACAAATCAAAGGGAAAAACTCAGAAATTACTGAAGGGAAAAAAGCTTTATAAATATATCAAAAGGTTTTTACAAGGGCCAAAACAGCCTCGATACAAATTTTTACAAAGGCCAAAAGGTAATACGAAAAACAAAAAACAAAATGTTTGCCAAAATCCTAAATGGCCCAGTCTTCACCGGAGGCCGCCTCATCACCCTCGGTATCTTCTCCGCCCTCGAATCCTCTTAAACCATCGGAGTCATCATCATTCTCGAGATAAGCCAACTTTTTGGCATTGGCTTCAGGCTTCTTGATAGTCTCAATTTTGGCCAATAAGTGGAAACCCCAAGCATGTACCTCGAGAACCTTCCTTCGGGATTTCCACTTTGCGTGCTCGATGATATCATTTGCTTAAACCTGGTCTACCTTGACATCGGCCTTATAAACGGCCACCATCTTATAGGTATCGACTTTAACTACCTTGGCCGTCTTAAGCTCCTTGGAGAGATTTTCTTGATCGGAGACGGTCGAATTTAGCTAGGACTGGAGCTCCTCGATCTTTTTGGCCTAAACAAAAGGCCTTTTCCTTTATAGCTCGGAGATGGACCTCAGTCGAAGCCAATTGTGCTGGGGCAGTCTCCTTTTCTGAGGCCAAGAGATCCATGTTGAGTTTCCATTGTTCGGCCTCGGCCTTTACCGTATCCACCTATGCCCAGAGCTGCTCGATCTAATCAAGCTTCTTCTAGACTTGTGGGTTCAGATCGTTAGCCACCGTGTATGAATCATCATCACTAACCTCAAATACTCTTCTTACCTGCTCGACCAGGTTGGTATACCTCTTCCGAGCTACCTCCAGCTCAGCTTGGAGTTTCTTAACCTCTCTCTCACTTTTCTTGCTGAGAAGTTTATAAGCATCCCTTTTCTCAGTGAGCCCTCGAACCTCGACCTCATTCTGGTACACTTCCCGATATCAGAGAAGTTTTGTGATAAAGCGCCGAGGCCTACAAACATAAGGAAAAAAGTTACGATTATGTACGACTTAATCTAAGTATATAATAAAAGTCATCAAGAGGCATCCGAAGTTACCCAGTTTAATGCATGTTGTGCTTCGTTGAACAGGCGGGGGCATCCACCTCGTTCATCTTGTCTTGATACTTTTCGGTCACTAGGCACCGAAGATAACTGGTAACCTGTACAGGGGCAAAGTGGGCTCGTGTGTCCTCCCAAATAGAGATGATGACCGACTGCTTCCGGTTAGGATTTGAACTTAGATCTGGGAACCGGTTGACTAGTTTTGGACTTGAAGAAGGCCTACTAGTTCCTAAAGACGGACTCTTCCTTGTCACTGGTGAGTCACCCAACCCGATGGCGTCTTCCGTGGCGCTAAATTCTAAGCCATCAAAAAATTGTGAAAGGTGTCTACGATCCCTTAGGGCCCCTCGGTAGGGGCGTCCTTTCAGCATCTAAGCCTCATTGATCATGGAATCAGTAAGTGAAGACGGCTCGGAGAGATCTTTCACTCCAAGTACGTCCCCGAGAAGAACCGGCTGCGGTATCCATGTCGGCCTCCTTAACTTGGGGCAAAATGGCCTCGCCCATGTATGTTTCAGAGGTCTTGGCCACTGCCTCTTCATCGGCCCCCTCTGGTTTGAGATAATTCGGTATCGCCTCTCTCTGATTCAGAGACCCCTTATCCCTCGAACTGAGACCGCATGCAGTCTACCATTTCAGAGAATTCTTCTTCTTCGGACTCGTCCCGCAGCTTGTGGAGTGAGTCCAAAGGGACCTCTCAGGTGTTGGTGCTTTCTTTGGATTTGCTCATCAGCCTCCTCCCCGGTTTATTCTTCTCCGAGTTCAGAGAATTTGAATATCTTTTTCTCTTTTTCTCCTCACCATGTCTCAGAGCAGGGGACTCGACGGGGAAATCCTCGTCACCAGATGGAGGCCTCATTGCGACATCCTTGGAAAGACCTGCAAAGAAAAGAGAAATGAGTAAAGACTCAGCAGCAAGAAGGAAACCCAAGTGTTGTCCACTCAAGAAAGGATTTTCACCGTGAGAATGGGCCTCCCACGGGCCCTTAGAAAGTCCTCGCCATGCGTGTTCGGAATAGTTTTTTGAGAGACAATGCCCTCGACCCACTCCTTGAGTTGAGAGACTGCGTTCGGGACCCGAGCAACAACTGCATCACCACCAAACACCGATAAGAAAAAAGGAAAAGAGAGTAAAAAATTTTTTTTGGGGAAAACAAAACTTTACTTACATTTTGTGTTCCAATTCTCGTGGAACGGCATGTACTGGGCTGGGATCAATTACGAGGTCCTCAATCGAACAAAATGGCCTAGACAACTTGATCCCGGTCTTCATCAATGCTCGAAATTGGGGCTTTACTAGCCTGGCGTGCAAGTTTAATCAATCCCACCCGAAAGAGTTAGGGATTGTATAGGCGCATAAGGTGGTCGATGGTGAACGAGCATTGATCGATCTTGCTCACGAAGAATCAGAGGAGAATGATGATCCACCCTTCGTACCTTTTGTAGAAGTGGATGATTATTGGGTCCAATAGGATCAACATAAAGGGATAAGTGTAAACACTTAAGTATCCCTCAACGTAGGTAGTGATATCTTCTTCGGGCTTGGGAACCACCATGTCTTTGCTAATCCAGTTGCAGTTCTTTTTTATCGTAGAGAGCATTTCTTCGGTGATCGAGCAGATATACCTCGAGACCTTCTCCGAGAACAGATAAAGGTTTTTCAACCTTAAAAGCAGCGGTCACCAAGCACCCGTCAGGAGTAACACATGCTAAAAGGAGGTTCCGCCACTGGTTCCTCGCCGGTCGATCGTAGTGTAGAAGTAGTTTCTTTTTGGGGAACTGTTTTGAAGTCTTAACCGTTTTATTTTAAATGGTGGGTAAAAGATGTAAAAGTGGAAGTTAAAGGGATACACCTAATGGTTTGTAGTGAAGACAAGCTAAAGTTCTTACAAAGATCTCAAGAAATCAGGATACAAGTGCTAGAAAATGTAAAGATTTCTAAGGAACAAGAGTAGAGAAGGTTTGGATGCAAAGTTTGAACAAATGAATAAGGGATATTTATAATTTTCAAATGAGGGTTCAAACCTAGGAGTGGACGACCAACAATTGACGAGCATTTAATGCCATTTAGACATGACTGACGAGACATTTCATTCATTTTGTCATTTTTGACGCGGATTATCGAGACGAGAATCAGAAGCACATATCGTTTCTCATTGTTTACTCTCCAAAAAATGAGGGGACTACCTGTATACGGTCGAATTCGGGCTCGTCTACTGTATGGCGGATCGGGCTCATAACGTGAAGAATTGAAGATCGACCCCGAGTGTCATCGAACTAGAACACGAGGCCAGAATGTCCATCCTCAAGAACATTGAGTCCACAATCTTGGAATCGACCATAACTCCGAATGTGCTCGAGGAAACCTTGCCCACCACTCTCCCTGTAGGTCGACCCTCCTTTTCAGTCGCTCTCTACCTCGTTATTTTTTCCATAGATATCTAATTTATCTTGCCATTTATTATTTTTTGGTCTTTATTGATTTATATACTCATCATCATCCCGCCACTCCTACCAATGCTTACTTACAACTAAGCAAAAAAAAAGGGTTCTAAATAAGAAGCCCTTCCAATATAACCAACAGAAGACCGGAATAACGGAAGTCTGAAATACCCGTAACCGGTCGGGTATCACGACGGGAATCTTGACTCAATAAGGAACTGGCAAATCAGCAAATCAGGAGATTTTCACCTTTTATAAAATTGTACCTAAAGTAGGACTCACCTACTACATAAAGGGGTCTGATTACAAGTAAAGTACATTGTAACAACCATTCAGAAGCAATATATTATTTGTCTCGTTAAACTCTTATTTTATCCGTGCCTTGATACCGATTGAAGTTCATCCAGTTCAAGGGTGGCCCTCCCCTCAAGGCTGTAACTGTTCAATTTATGTGGTTTGGCTTTACTTTATCATACTTTATTTCAATTGTTATTCAATTCATCGCTTTGTATCAATTTAAACCATGTATCTTTAAAATTACGTACAAATTTAAGTGTTATCCAAATTTGAGAGTAAACAAAAGCAACTACTGGGATTTAGAATTTCAGTGCTTTGTTTTAATGCTTAGTTAAAGCATTATAAAAATTTCAAATAGTATATATAACCAAAATCTAAGGCATATATTGTAAAGAATAGCAGAAGAAGAGTATTATTCAGAGACCTTCTGCTAGTCCAAGATCGTTAACTAAGATTGGAGGATTCAAAAAAAGAAGAGGAAGCTTGAAAGGAGAAGAGGAGAACTTTATTTAGGAAAGAAGATTTTCTTGAATTTGGCTTGTATAAAAATGCCTAAGGTTACTCCTATTTATACTTGTCTAGAGATGATTCTAGATACAAAAATAATCTAGATAATTCTATCACATTCTACTAATATCTTCCTAATATCCAAGACTCTAAAATATCTAGATTTTTCTTAACTTCCCATTCTAGAACATGTAGATATGTTTACTAGATATATATCAAGTATACTACACTAGGACATTCTAGAGAATTCTATGTTTCTCCAAAAAATCAGCTTTACTTTATTTTTCTCACACTCCCCCTTAAAATAATTTTTTGGAATCTATCCCAATTTGTCGCGGAAGAACTCAACTGATGCTTTAGGACGTGTCTTGGTGAAGATCTCAGCACTATTTTTCTGGCTCGTCTTGCTTCCCCAAATACTGAAGGTTCTTCAATTGATCTTGCAAAGGAACATGAGTATGTGCTGACGAAATTTTCATCTCTAAAACGATATGGCTTGACAATAGTTCGTTTTGGTCTTCCTGAACCACATGAATCATATTCTTGTTGATTTTCATGTTGTTGAGTTCTCGGGCTCCCTCTTTCTATTAGGTCCTCAACAACTGTATTATCTAGAGAAGCACCCGCAATGGGCAAGCTTGAATCTCCATTATTTAAGGTTTTTTAACTCTCTCCATCCAATGCAGCTCCATAATACAAAGACACTTCATCGAATATAATATCCCTTGAGACAACAAAGAGATGAGTTTTAGGATCCATGCACTTCCATCCCTTTTTCCTTTCATCATATCCGACAAAGATGCGTCTCCTTGCCTTGGCATCTAACTTGCTCCGTTGAGAATCTGGAATGTGAATATAACAAGTAGAGCCAAGGTGTTTCACGCTAGGCTTTTCTCCAAATATTAATTCATAGGGAGACTTCATATTGTTTGGAGAAAGCGACATCCTGTTAATCACGTACGCTGCACATTTCATGCCTTCAGCCCACAAGGCTTTAGGTAAATTTTTGGCATGAAGCCAGCTCTTAGATGTTTCAGTTAAGTGTCGGTTCTTCCTTTCAGCCACTCCATTTTGTTGTGGCGTATCAGCGCATGTCAGCTCTCTTTTAATGCCATGCTGACGACAAAAAGAAAGAAACTCATTTGATGTGAACTCATCACCATTATCAGTCCGTAACCGCCTTATTCTAGAATTGAGTTCACCTTCAACTGTTTCTTTGAACTCCACAAACTTACTGAAAACTTTTGACTTGTGCTTCACAAAATAAACCCAAGCGAATCTAGTAAAATCATCAATAAAAATTAGCATATAAGAATAGCCTGAGAATGAAGGAGTTCTCGTTGGCCCCATCAAGTCACTGTGAATAAGTTCTAGTGGGGCATTACACCTTGGCAAGGATCTGTCAAATGGAAGACGATGTGCCTTTCCATATTGACATCCTTCACAAACCTCTCCTCCACCAAAATTTCTTAAGTTAGGCAAACCTTTTACTAGATTCAACTTTACCATGGCTTTTAATTTATCCATGCTTAGATGTCCAAGTCTAGCATGCCAAAGATGTGTATTATCATTGCTACTCATCTTCTCAATATATGAATTAGAGGCAGATAAGACATATAGATCGTTAACTCTCTTACCTGAGTGAATGATATCTGCCTTGAGCACCTTGATATTTCGGAGGAACTTAACGTCACTTGGGCCAAATAGCAAATAGTTTCCAGTATCTACAGCATTTGCAACTGGAAATAGATTTTTCTTCATTCCTAGAACATGAAAGACACTATTGAGGGTAATAGTGCCTTTTTGCTTCTCGTTGATCACAATAGTGCCTTCCTTCTCCACATTATGGACTATATTATCTGCTGTAACAATGACATCATGTCTGTTGTATTCGTTAAAGGTGGAGAATTTGGATTGATCTCCAGTGAGATGGTGCCCGCATCCTGAATCCATGATCCAGTCTCTTTCAAAATTTATGGAAGCCATGGCATTTATTGTTCGAGTCTCCGCTGCGAAGCACTTTCCCCAGTCTTCTTCTTTTTCTTCTTCAGCAGCTTTCTTGGTTTGAGCCATATTGTTCTCTTTGGCTCGACAATATCTTTTTATGTGTCCGACTTTGCCACAACGGTAACATTTTAAAGGCTTTTTACCATTACTGGAAGACTCTCCCTTCTTTCCCGACGAGCTTGAACCACTTGAGGACTGAAAGTGCATGCTATCTCTTGATTTCCTTTAAAAGTTCCTCTTATCGGCGACAAGAGCATTTCCTTCCCCTTCTTTGATAGATACTCCAGCCATTTGTATGGCTAATAGCTCTTGTGGCGATAGCAAATTCTCAAATTCTTCCAAAGATGGTTGTTGAACCCATCCTTGAATCGATGTAACAAAGGGAATATATTCTGGCTTTAAGCCACGAATAATAATTCTTCTTATTCGTGCTTCAGAGATAGCCTCGTCTGAATTCAATAGAGAAATTTCATAACACAAATTTTTAACCTTCAAGAAATACTCGGCGATAGAGAGATTACCTTGAGTGGTGTTAGCTAACTCATTCTCCAAAATCTATAGCCGAGCTTCATCCTTCTTGTTGAACAGTCGATCGAAGGTCCTCCATATTTCATGAGCTGATTTACACCTTATAATATGATCAAATAAACTAGGAGAGATAGACCTATTTAGGATAAACTCCGCCTTAGCATTAATCTGCTTCCACTTCTTACGCGCATTGTTATTTTCCGGTGCGTCAGCAGGAGGACTTGTGTTACTCCCATTGACAACTTCCCACAAGTCCTCACCAACAAGGTATGATTCCATACAAGTCTTCCATACCTTGTAGTTGAACTGGTTCAATAACTCCATCCCCAGTCCATTTGCACGACCACCCAAGTCCATTTAAAGAAACCAGTTGAATCAACCACTAACCCGACCTTGAAATCCAGAAGCCGCCTTATGGCTCTGATATCATGTAAAGAATAGCAGAAGAAGAGTATTATTCGGAGACCTTCTGCTAGCCCAAGATCGTTAACTAAGATTGGAGGATTCAACAAAAGAAGAGGAAGCTTGAAAGGAGAAGAGGAGAACTTTATTTAGGAAAGAAGATTTTCTTGAATTTGGCTAGTATACAAATGCCTAAGGTTACTCCTATTTATACTTGTCTAGAGATGATTCTAGATACAAAAATAATCTAGACAATTCTATCACATTCTACTAATATCTTTCTAATATCCAAGACTCTAGAATATCTAGATTTTTCTTAACTTCCCATTCTAGAACATGTAGATATGTTTACTAGATAAATATCAAGAATACTACACTAGGACATTCTAGAAAATTCTATATTTCTCCAAAAAATCAACTTTACTTTATTTTTCTCACATATATAACACAGTCCAGGGGCGAGTGTATGATGAAGGAAACTAGTGTTATTAGTATAAAGCCTAGTCTACTTTCACAAAGAAATACATCTTTATAGTGAATTTTACACCAACTACCATAAAATTTTGAATTTCCATTGTAATCATAAATTCATAATATAGCTAAATTAAAGTCGCAAATGAAGCTTCAGCGAGTGACTTTAAGAGGCTTTGAAGATGAAATTGTCTCCATTAGCTAGGTTCATATAGATTAAAGTGGAACATCAGTGGAGATTACAGTTTTTTTACAAATTAAATCATTCCTTCAGCTTTTCATAATTACAGTTACTAATTAAATATTAGGGATGACCGACATGTGGTCTAGGTGGGGCATTTGGGTGTAGGTAGGGATGAAATGATTTTAGGACAAATCCAAAATAGTTACTCCTACTTAGTAGATTTGAGTTTCAGATTATTGTTGAGATGAGTGGAGAACCACACGTTAATCCATTTTTTTTTCCAAATAAGTTGATGCATCTTGAGAATAGGATGAGTGCTAGTTAGTTAGCAAAACTGTTTTTAAGCATTCTTTTCTCGTAATTTGCTTTTAATACTGTTTCCTCTCCTTTGACTCTAATGTAGTACTATATTACTTTTGATTTCGGTCGAAAAAACAAGGGAAATCTCTTCAAAATTATAAAGAACACAATGAACTTATAAAGCAGAGAGTTGCCTATTGCCATTTCTACCAATTAGTTGCCGCCACTGCTCTGCTACCCATTTATTACCCTACCATGCCATTTCTTGGATGATTTATCACCAGGATAATCATCATTAGAGTTTATTTCATCTTATTTTTTGGTCAACTGAATGATAAAACACTACATAATTACTAAGACTTGGGAATAATAGACTTGCTATTTACCACTTTATAACCCATGAATTTTGTGGTTACAAACATTTTTAACTCATGATTTTCAGTTTTGTATTTCTATTCCGTATTATTTTGCATTGATCTTATTTGAAAATGTGAATTAAATCGATTAATAATATCCTAAAATGCAAATTTAATTGATTTGACCTATTAGTCTAATTTAAGTTAAACATATAGCTTCTCGACCACAGGTGAAAAAATATGTTGATGGAAAATGCACTGCCTATATGTAATGTATGAAAAAGGAAAGCTTTGTTACGCAAATAGCTATCTTCACTTGCAAAAATTGACAAGAATTTAACAAGCCTTGTGCTTCGCCTTTGAAATGAAACCTCCCATTGGAGTAAGATTTAACCCACTCAAACATTGACAGATGTCTCCCCTCCTCCCTAAGAAGTGTTTGACTCGAAAGTTAACAAATACTTTGCAAGTAAATATAATCAAAATAGATCAAAGGTAAATCGTAATCGAAAATAATAAGACCTAAAAATGTAAATTATAAATCTGATTGCTTTTGACAGATTGAGTGTTCCAGAAAATAAGAGAGAGAGAGAGAGAGAGAGAGAGAGCTTGTATTAGAAAAGATCTGGTCTCCTTTACAACATTGGGATCCTCCTTTATATAACAGGAGAACCCCCTCAAAATAATAAAATAATACAGGGGTAGATCACGTGTCTTTGAGGGGACGACGAGACTTAGGAGCATATTTTTGCTCCGACATTCTGAGGTCGTACCCTCACTACGACTATTGCTTAGTCATGGGTCATTGCTACTGCAATGGGCAGAATTTGACCCTATACAGTTAGTCCCTCTGTTCGTTGGTGACGTAACGAAGTGCGTCGTCGATGGACGGAACCGTGAACCTTGTATTGGGAAAATTTTGACCACGTTTGGAGATGCTGACGTGAAGGGGTGACAATTTGAATCTGTTGATATATTGGCGCACAAGCCCTTCCCTGAAATGACGTCACCGTATGCAGGCGTCATCATTACGCGTGTTCCCGAGGAAGTACAAAGGTGTTCTGATGCTTTGTTTCACGCGCCTGTTTGGGTTTTGCCTCTTCGATTTCAACGCTACCCATCCCTATAAATAGGGAAAGGGTTCAATTTAACCTAGCTTTAGATCTTTTGCAAAAGTTTTCCGACTATTTCAAGAAAAACACCTCCTTTTTTATGAAAACCCACCGCTTCGGTGAAAGTATACTTGTGGTTGTGTATTACATCACTCCGTAATCGAAAATCATGACAAAACCTAAACGTGATAACGCTCTGGGGGCTCGTAACAATAAATCATCTGACGTACTGCCTCCATCCGACAGTAATAAGGGGGAGAAAGGGGAGGATCTCACCCCTCTTACTGTAAATAACGTACTCCTAAAGCAACTCCTCGTAAGGAGAGACTTTCAATGGGATTCTCCCGAACAACCTTGGGAGAAATCTGAGTTAAAACAAACTGATTTAGACCTTCTTCGTACATCGTGTGATATACCCGCTCACATGGAGATGGTTCTAGCGGGAGAGGATTACGCGAATGCCCACAGACCGGGGTATTATACGTTCTAAGAATATCCCTTTCTGATCGGCTATGGCCTCCCCATTCTTCCATTGGCGGAAGAACTCCGTCGTTTCTATAATATGTGTCCCACCCAACTCACTCCTCATACCCTAAAGGTGTGTAGGGTAGTGTCTACATACGCGGAGCTGGTTAGGTTGGAGGTCTCTGTCCATCACCTTTTACAGCTATTCAGCGCCAGCTACCTGAGGGGTACCATGTCGACGATCATTGGCGATGGCCTTTGGCCCATAAGATGTAACTTCAACTGTCGTTGGAGTGTTATCCATCGTCGTCGAGCAAGGTCGACAATCATTGGCTATGGCCTTTGGCCCATAGGATGTAACTTCAACTGTCGTTGAAGTGTTATCCGTCGTCGTCGAGCGGGGTCGACAATCATTGGCGATGGCCTTTGGCCCATAGGATGTAACTTCAACTGTCGTTGGAGTGTTATCCGTCGTCGTCGAGCCGGGTCGATGATCATTGGCGATGGCCTTTGGCCCATAGGATGTAACTTCAACTGTCGTTGGAGTGTTATCCGTCGTCGTCGAGCGAGGTCGACGATCATTGGCGATGGCCTTTGGCCTATAGGATGTAACTTCAATTGTCGTTGGAGTGTTATCCGTCGTCATCGAGCAGGGTCGACGATCATTGGCGATGGTCTTAGCCTCTTACGTAATGGAGAAGGTGGCCTTAGCCGCTTACATAATGGAGAAGGTGGCCTTAGCCACTTACATAATGGTGAAGGTGGCCTTAGCCGCTTACATAATGGAGACTCAACTAGGCTAGTCCCTTTATTATATCGGACTGGAGAAACGCGTCGAATGGCCGATATGATAAATCTATCTCCATACACCCCTGGGTGTCCCCTTTGACACCTTGTTAAAAACCTTCCCCGAGAAAACCCAATTAGGAAAAAATTCGGGTAAGGAAAAAAGAGTACGACTCGGGAGACGACCTTCAAAAGTGGAAGTATTTGAGGTGGGCGACGTTCCTGTTGTTCTGGAGTGTTTTTCCTTCCATTGTTTCCAACTGGAATGCTCCTTTGCCTGCATCTGCTGTGACTTTATATGGCCCGCTCCAATTGGTGCCTAGTTTCCCTTCACTCGGGTCTTTTGACGCCAAAGTTTTGGCTTTGAGGACGTGGTCTCCTATTTTGAGTGGTCATATTTTGGCTTTTTTGTTGTAATACCTTTCGACCTGTTGCTTTTGAGCCGTCATTCTTATATGGGCCATATCTCTTCATTCTTCAGCTTCGTCGAGGTCTTGAAGCCTGCCCATGTCATTGTCCGGTCTGCTGGTGTGTGAATATCTCAGGCTTGGTTCTCCGATTCGACTGATAAAACCGCATCGGTTCTGTAGACTAGCGAGTACGGTGTTTCTCCTGTACTGGATTTGGGCGTTGTCCGGTATGCCCAGAGTACCTCTTGCAGTAATTCGGGCCAGAGCCCTTTGACTTCTTCGAGTTTCTTCTTTAGTATGTTCAATATTGCTTTGTTGGATGCTTCTGAGGTCGTACCCTCACTACGACTATTGTTTAGTCATGGGTCATTGCTACCGCAATGGGCAGAATTTGACCCTATACAAGAAGTAAGAAGGCACTTGGAAAGTAAAACTCCCACTGATTTCTAGGCATTAACTTTCCCCTTAAGTTTTTGGTGTAGTGCACTTAACTCCTTTCAAGTGTGAGGTTTAGTGTAATTAACTCCCTCTCATATTTTTGTTTGTGGGCAGAGATGGAGCTTAACTAAATTCAATATTGTTAGCATTGAATTTAAAAATAATAGAAAACGATACTACCTGCTATTGCACTCTTTTATAATTTAAAAAAGAAGAGAAAAGGACCCAGAAATGTAGTTTTCGCTTGCCCTATTGCTAGTTGCTCCTTTAATTACAAAACTTGTTTTTCTCTCATTTAGTTAAAGCTTTAAACTTTCTATCAACCTCTATGTAATGGTTGAAAAACTTTCCATTAATTGATAATCTCAACAACCCCTGTTTGTAATTATTTTGTTACACAATTGGGTGCACTAATGTATACTCAATTAGATTCCAATTTCAGCCTTGGATATCTTCTTCTCTACTCAAGTTGTATTTACTTTTTTAACATATGTGTTAATAGGCCAAAACAGAAAAATGACAATGTCTTAACTCATCTGTACATATACACTCTAGATTACAAAAATTTATCTAATGTACGTATTTGATAATTGTATGTATTTGCAATAAAAAGAAATGTATGTGTTGGATTGATCTATACAAACGTGTATTCATATGAAATACTAGTATATAGGAGAATAATGGATTATTTTATATTATATAAAGATAAAAGGAGAGAAAGAAGAGAAAAGGGGGTAGGTGTGATATTGACCGAACTACCGAGCACACCACCATCCTCACCAAGTCTTCTCTACTCTTCATCATTACGCACCGGTCCCTCCCACTATATATACCCCATTTTCTTCTTTGCTTTCTCAGCTTGCACGTTCTAAAACGAGAACTACAAGCTTCAATTTACTCTTCTGCCTCACATTTCATTCATATTTTCGTCCCCAAATTTATAGATTGCTTTCAATTTGCCCGCGGAATCGAATTAGAACAAAATGCAATCCCTTACTCCGTCATGTGGTATAAGTCTCAAATCCTTAATCCGGAAAACAACGCCGCCACCGGGTCAAACCCATCGGTACGACCCGCTTCGTTTTTTTGTCCAATGCGGATACCGGTCTGACTCCGCTAACACGAGCGCTAGCACTGTGAATACCAACGACGCTCCGACGAGCTACAACTTCGCCGGCCACGTCGGCTCGTCAAGAGCTGACTGGCAGAGCTCTTGTGCCATTCTAGCTAGTAAGGTTGTCTCGCAGCAGCAGGATACTGAGAAAACCGGCGACATCACCGTTGTGAACGGCCACAAAACTCTGGACCTCGTTCCTATTGATAACCTCCCAAAGCCGCTCACAATCACTGACCTCTCTCCTGCGCCGATGCACGGCGCTCAGATGCGCGTGGCCTATCAAGGCGTACCTGGCGCGTACAGCGAAGCTGCTGCTGGAAAGGCTTATCCTAACTGCGAAGCCATACCTTGCGATCAATTTGAGGTTGCATTTCAAGCCGTAGAACTCTGGATCGCAGATCGTGCAGTACTCCCGGTAGAAAATTCTCTAGGAGGTTCAATTCACCGCAACTACGATCTCCTCCTGCGTCACCGCCTCCATATCGTCGGCGAAGTCCAGCTCCCCGTCCACCATTGCCTCTTAGCTCTTCCAGGCGTTCGTAAAGAGTACCTAACCAGAGTTATAAGCCATCCACAAGCCTTAGCCCAGTGCGAGCTCACTCTCACAAAACTCGGCCTCAACGTATCTCGTGAATCCGTCGACGATACAGCGGGAGCAGCGGAGTACATTGCCGCCAACAATCTCCGCGATACAGCCGCAATCGCTTCCGCACGCGCCGCTGAACTCTACGGTCTACAGATCCTAGCGGAAGGAATCCAGGACGATTCAAGCAACGTGACTCGGTTCGTGATGTTAGCGAGAGACCCGATAATTCCACGAACAGACCGGCCATTCAAGACGAGCATAGTGTTTGCACACGACAAGGGAACAAGCGTGTTATTCAAAGTGCTATCAGCTTTTGCGTTCCGCAATATCAGCTTGACAAAGATCGAGTCGCGGCCACATCGGAACCGGCCAATTCGGTTGGTGGATGATGCGAATGTGGGAACAGCGAAGCATTTTGAGTACATGTTCTACGTAGATTTTGAAGCGTCAATGGCGGACGTAAGGGCACAGAATGCATTGGCTGAAGTTCAGGAGTTCACATCTTTCTTGAGGGTATTGGGTAGCTATCCTATGGACATGACACCTTGGTGTCCTTCTAGGGAAGAGTAACTACTCTCTTTTCCCAAACTCAAAATGAGAAATCAACAAATAATTATTTTCTATTGTTTGTAATTATGATTCCAAAAAGGAAGAAACAAAAGACAATGTAAGTTTAATTCCATTGAATTTTTTGCTCTTTAATCTGTTTTCAATCTCTATATTTTTGAGTTAATTTCGGGGACGATTCAGTTCACTATCAGGTAGGTAGGTGAGGAGGATTGACCGATGGATATAGATGATACCTTTTAATTTGCGGCTAATCACATTTTAGAGCTAGAATTTAATCTTAATCTTTCAAATTCGAAGAGAGTAATGTTTCTGTTGCTTTCTAGTATTGAGTTTTAAAGCTTTTATACGCTAGGAAAATAGTCAAAGGTTCATGTTCAATGTGTGGACTGGAGATATGTAATTCTTCTTTTCTTTTCTGTTTGTTTTTGGTTTATTGTGGAAATTTATGTAAACGATTCTGGGAAATAGTTGAAGGGTTTCAGATTGGACCGTGGCAAGTTAAGGTGGCAGCAATGGGAGAGAGACAAGCCCACATAAAAGATTTGGAATTCATCAAGTTAGATTTCAGAAATACAGAATTTATTGGACTTTGCAACAAGTCATCATATGCCGGTAGGAAACAATCTTATTATCTATCAGTTTCTGGGCACGAA
Organism: Nicotiana glauca; assembly: GCA_026770625.1. Classification (NCBI taxonomy): domain Eukaryota; kingdom Viridiplantae; phylum Streptophyta; class Magnoliopsida; order Solanales; family Solanaceae; genus Nicotiana; species Nicotiana glauca. Next base: position 41,572 of record MU755541.1, read on the forward strand.
ATTTAAAAAAGAGAAAAGACTTTTGAATTTGTGATGTAAAATAAAATATATATATTTTGTGTGGATATAAATCATTGCATAAAGTTAAATTATTTTTAAATAGAAAAATATATCACTCTTTTTGGCACGAACTAAAAATGAAATAAGTTCAAATAAATTGAAACGAAAAAAGTCATAAAATTTACGTATACACTATTTTTTCTAGATTTCACCTATGAGATTAGGCGGAGTTTATTCTTGTTGGTAGTAACAAGTCATCTTACACTTTTAATGGTTTTGTGCGGCATCAATTCGAAATAGAGGATGTTTGGTTAACTTTATAAGCTTGTCAAACTAGCTTATAAATATTTTTTGACTTATTACGTGTTTGGTAAAGTTAAAAGTGTTTATAAGCTAAGTTCTTATAAATCAAAAATAAGTCAAAAGCGATAAGCTGGTCACCCTCAGCTTATGAATTTTTAGCTTATAAATACTTTATGTTTGATCAAGAATTTTACCATTTTATCCTTAAAATATTCTTTTTTTTGGAAAAAACTATTACATTGATACTCATTTCTTCAAGTATTGTTTCAACCCCTCCACCTCCCTATCCCTTGCCTCTTTAAGTTTGCAATTCTCGTTCTCTATTCCTTTGCATATTTGTATCTATGTAATTGTGTATTAATCTTTGAACTGTATGTAATAATGAGGACATACTAAATTTTTGGTGTATTGCTTTCTAAGTGTGGTTGTGGTGAAAACAATGTTTGTTTCTCTTCAAATTTTTTGTCCTATTTAGGTTTATTTTTTACTGAGAAACTTTTGTCAATTTATTAATTATTATAACTTATGATTATATGCTTATCATAAAATAAATTATATTTATCAGAAAAGTTATCTTATATAAGCACATTTATATTTAAAATAAAATGACAAATAGAATATTTTATATTTGAATTGATCTGGAATCTATATTTTTGAAGAAATTACGCCCTTACAAGTGTAAACAGTTCTAAGGTTAGTTAAGTCATTTTAACGGAAAAAAAGCTTATCAACACTTTTTTTTATCAAATACTGCAGCAATTTATTATTAATTTCATCACTTGTATCCAAATACGTAACTGCTTATTTATTAAATTAGTTTCAACATTTAAAAGTATTTTTCAGTACCTCAAGCCAAATTAATAGATTACGGATATTAAATGATTAAATGAAATATCACACTTGGGAAGGTAGGTGGCAATGATGAAATCTGATTTAGACCTTTGAGTTGTGGTGGCTGCTTCCTTATTTCTCTTTGCCCACTCGTGTAATCTTCGTTCTCTCATCTACCTTTCCTTGACTTGTTCAGCTTCATGCTTCTTCCCCCAAGTCTTATTATAATATGGAGTATTTTTTTATTGAGAAACCCCTCTTCCTCTTCCTTTTTTCTAAAAATATTATGGCTATGAAATCCGGGGGTATTTTGATTTTTGAATGAAGCCAGGAAGGAGTGAACGATAATTGATCTCAACTTTTCACTTTTCCGAAAACTTCCAAGGTTTAGAATACGTCTTTCAACTTACCAATTTCATTTATTTTTTTCCACTTCTATTTGGTTTCAATTCAATATTATTGATTTAATTTTCGAGATTGTCTTATGTCGCTATTAGGTAGGTGAGTGGGGTAGATATAGCGTTGTAGATCATTTTCTTCAAATTTGTGTGGTAGGTGGAGATATGCCTTTATAGTGCTTTAACAGAATCCCTTTTCATTCTAAATTTCTAATACTACATTATGACGCCATTCAAACCCAAATTTCTTTTTTGGCCAAGCATTCAGTTGAAGGTCTTAATTCTTGGCCAGTCCGATACAGACAATAGTCCGAATCCGTGACGACACTTTAGCCTTGCTCGAGTGTTGCTTTAAATAAAATTGATTACATTGACCTCACTAATTTTCTAAAATTATCAAGAGCATGTTTAGAAAGCCACATAAGAATTGGTTTTGGGTATAATTGAATGTAATTATACAGTTTGGCGTAATTGTCTAGTCAAGTAATTGTTTGGTCAGCATAAAATTAAGTGTAATTGGAGATGTGTAATTACACTCTCCAATTCTCAAAAAAGGGTGAGAATTGGTGGTAGGTTACTTTTTAATTTCTTTCATTTTTGTTTTTATTATAATTCATTTTCTTCATAGAATTTTACTTCCACTCTTTTAATTTCTTTTTATTTTATGTTTCCATTTTATTTTTTACCTTTTTAATTTTAATTTATTATTTTTCTTTTTACATTATTTATCTTTTACTTTCTCTACTTTACTTCTTGTGATTCTTCATAATTGCTTGTATATTTTATTTTTTATTTATTTTATTTTCTTCATTTAGCATATGTCACGATCCAAATTTCATTATAGGTCGTGATGGCGGCCGACACCGTTGTTAGGCATGCCAACTCTAATCAACTAGTGAGTTCTCATTCATTTTAATAACACAATCCAATATTTACTTTACTTAAATTTAAATCTGTCAATAATTTGACAAATTTACAAGGCAACTGTTGCTCCTGAACGCACACGCAAGTATATATGGTCGACAAGTAATATAAGATTGTAAGTCCAGATATCGTACCCACAGGGACTTGTGATTAACTATCAACTAAATTAAGCAAAACAATTAATCTATTCGAGCGATTTTCTAAGGTGTGATTAATTAACTACAACTAATCTAGAGTAGCAACCAAAAAGATTAAAGAAAATAAGTTGGCAAATTATAGAGAGACGAATTTAATGCGAGTGAATATTCTAGAGCTAAGGGTTAGCTAACAATCCCGTTGAGTTTTCCACTTAAATTGTCTAATTAATTTATCCGGTTTATTGATTGACGGGGTTAATATTGCTCGTAGCCTTCTCCCGAAGTACAACTCGCCTATTCAAGCTAACCTAACGCCTATATTCCTATGGAATTAGAATTAACAAGAACGCATTTATAATTCCCGTATAATAACCAAGCAAGGCGATTAGGTATATTCCTATCCTAACCGAAAATCCGCTCCCCCTAAGAGTTAAGATCTTGCTCTATTCAATCTTATATGCAATTTAGAATTCCCTCTCCCGAGTTCAATCCTAGATTCGTAGATAATATTCAATTGGTGATCAAGCAATTAAATAATTAAGCGCAAGATTGAATAAATAAACCAATATGATAAAATAATAAGAACAATCCAAGCTTCAAACCACAACGTTCATGTAGCACCCAAAACTGTAGAACTAATAAACTATGAAATTAAAGGAAGAGAAGAAAAGAGAAGAAAAACTAGTTAGAAGCTTCCTCCAAGCATGGTGTGTGCTCCTCCACGTGAATTCCCCTCCAAAATATGTTAGATATCATCAAAGTGGCGTCCTCCTGTATATATATACCAAGTAGGGTTGGACCCAAACAATTATACCTTCTCTAATATGAAAAAGGACACTTTTCCCGGGTGAGACGCGCTAGAGCTCGTTTTTCACCCTGTTCCGTTCTAAATTTGGAAAAACGTAAAACATGAAAGTTGTAGCCCTTTAAGTTAGATTTCCAACCATATATTGTGGAGCCCAAATGTAGTTCTGATCGAAACGTTATGTGTATTTTACTAGACAGTGCGTAATATGCCTACTAGAATCTTCGTTTGCTCTAACTATCATCCGTTGACCCCCAAACACGATCACGGCTTAATTCCTTGAACTTTTACTCAAACTTTAAAGCTCCAAATCACTTGAATTCATTCCATAACATGTACATAACTCGGAATCACTCCTACAAGGTATAAAATACACAATTAGTGCAAAACACTAGCGATTAAAGCTCAAACTCAATTAAAGTATTGTAAATTAGAGTGCAATAATCGACTAAAATATGCAATTATAGTGTATTATCAATACACCACACTTAAATGTTGCTCGTCCTCGAGTCAACCAAAAATTTACTCTACCTATGAGTACTTAACATAATTTGAAGCACACTACACCAAAGATTATGGTTGATAGCAACAATTAAACTCTAGCATATGCAATCATCATACACTTCCCTTTACTTATGTCATTCTTCAAAAATATTCAACAAAGATAATATGCTCATAACAATCCTAGCCTCAAAAACCGACTCAATGTCACAATGCACTCATGGCTTGAACACGCAACATCCTAGAGAAGTCTAATAATGTTACCTATCCTACATGAAACCATGTGCCCTCACAACCAAGGCAAGAGAGTAAGTTGAATCCACACATTCGAATCTCATGATCAAATATATTTTTAAGGAATCATATATATCAAAGAAAATATCGCTCACCCTCACAAAAGAAGTCACATGCATATAATTGGTACCATAGGCTTGCCCTTAATGTAAATCTTTACTAATGTAGGCTCGCTCGATCAAAAATCAATTAGGACTTTTTCATAGTTGTAATGTAGGCTAAGGGACGGGTAGGATATATTTAAGAATAGTGACTAACCTTCCTAAGCAATTTAACACATCACATAATCAACTTTAAGCACAAATTCTTCAATGCACTTCACTTTTACAAATAATATCACCCCAAAAATGCTCCCTTTTTCTTTAAGCACTACATTAATTCATACCTACTCGCAGGAACATGACAACAATGTATTCATATCTATATTTTTTTTCTTCAGATTATTCTCTTTTTTTTTTCAATTCCTGCTAATGGTGTAATATTCTACTAAACAAGTGCACCTTCTTCCTTTTTTTTTGGTTCCACTCAAAATCTACCCCACACTTAGTTCCTTCTTACTTTTTTTTAGCGTTAAGCTCACAATTAAAGTTCTTTCAGAGGAAAAGGGATTAAAACATTGTCAATTAAGAATAAAAAGGGTATATGCTTGTAATGTGGGTGCCAAATAAAAGTCTATAGGCTCAAAAGGGTTGACTAGAGATAAATTTTATTTGTGGTAAGCAATTAAGCTAAAATAAAATCAAAGAAAGCCTAAAATTATTTTTTAAACCGAACATCACCTAAAATTTCGCTTCAACTCACAAACCGGCAAGTTCTAGCACAAGTGCAATACATGGACTACACAAAAACCTCACCACACATGGCACATGACTCACTATGGACGATCCATTCTGACTCTCAAACAAATGCAAGTATTCACGGAGTCACGAGATATTAAGTATTAAGCACAATATGAACATAAGTCAAGAAAATGAGACATAGGCGCCACAAAACATGTTATCCAAGTAAGCAAGGCATCATCACTAAATTCAAATCATAGGGAAGATACTACATATGCCAAAGCCTAAATATGCTACTATCAAACAAGTCCAGGGCTCCTAGGTTTATCTCATCTTTCTTCCTCCATTTTATTCCCTAAACTACTCTAAAAGAAAAAAAACTATCCGGTTCAAACTTCATCCCATGGAAAAGAACCGAGGCACAAAGAAAAATCACGGGGGATTATTACTACCTAAAAAAAGCTAAAAAATATATTTTTGTGTTTTTTTTGTTTAGCCAATAAAACTGTCTAGGAGATCCATCATCGGGAAAAGTCCAAATCTTTCAATTTTTTTTATTATTTTCCTTTAAAAAAGAACTACAACTAAACTAAGATAGCACAGAAAATCACCTAGACAATCTCCTCACCCCACACTTAAAATTGTGCAATGTCCTCAATGCAAATTGAACATAACAAGAGGGTAAAAGAAACTCCCTGGTAGGCCAAAGGCCGAAGAATTAGTAGCTCACGGGATACTCAGACTTCTCCCAGGTATGATCCCTTGTGTGGGTACATCACACTTAGTTTCAACCACCTGCTCGCTTTAGCACATGCCTATTGGCTTTGAGTCCATGCTCCTACTCCTACAAAACACAAAATAGTACTACAAAAAAGTTAACACAATAAAATAAACCAAAGGAAAAAAATAGAATTGGGTTGCCTCCCAACAAGCGTTTGATTTAACGTCGCAACACGACACCAACACTTTCATCACTTTTCCTTCCACTTTGAGGATATAAATTGTGCCCCCATTTTTGCATCAATTTTTCTATCACGTTCATGGGGCGATGGTGTAAAAATAAAGAACCCAAGTAGTAGGTATTACATCTTGCACTTCTTGGCCTTTAAGTGAGGAATGTCGTTTTGTCTCCTTGGTGTGGCAAATTTCAGAATATAAACACTTTGTTCCTCATCTATTGACTCCTCCATATGCTCTAATGGATCAATTTCCATGTCACCAACCAAACATAATGTTGAAAAGTGTTTAGAATGAGGTCCAATATGCTCCAACTCCAAAATTGCATTATTTTTGACATCCTCAATTTTGCACTCTTCAACCTCGGCAACATCAACAAAAGCATGGTCTAATGATTGGTATTCTCGTTTTAGCTCCTCAATTTGGCCTAGAAGATCTTTTTCAGCTTCACACAACTAATCACTAAATTGTTGGGAGTTACACTCATCAACTTTTGCACTCAATTGAGCCTCTAAGTCGTGAATAGAGCTTCCAAATTGATCGATCTCTTGTCCCAGTTCAGTTCTTCCTTCTATAAATTGTTGCATCTCATTCATAATTTTATCACGGAAACCTCCATGTTCCTCTAATAATTTCCCGTGCATATCAAGAATGCGAACATCGTGTTCTACATTATCCCATTCGTTATTTCTGTCAAACTCACAAGAATTATTAGAATCAACATAAGAAGGGATTGGAGTAGGATAACAACACTTAGGACAATTATTCCAATTTTCATCACAAATAGTACAAGATGGAGATGGTGCACACAACTCGATGTTGGAAATATTTTTACAATATTGCCACAAGTGAGGTCCTTTACAATATGGACAAGGATCACAAAAACAAGAATACTTACTATCCCACCACTTTTCGTTCAATGATTCCATGTAAAGAAAATAAAAATATAATACTAACTACACTAGCCTAAAAGTAAAAACTTAAATAGATAATAAAAGTAAAAATTTAATCTAGTAAAATAGTTAATTTCTAAGTCCCCGGCAATGGCGCTAAAAACTTGTTACACCCAAACGCACACGCAAGTATACGTGGTAGACAAGTAATATAGGATTGTAAGTCCGGATATCATACCCACATGGACTTGTGATTAACTATCAACTAAATTAAACCAAACAATTAATCTATTCGAGCGATTTTCTAAGGTGTGACTAATTAACTACAACTAATCTAGAGTAGCAACCAAAAAGATTAAAGAAAACAAGTTGGAAAATTATAGAGAGACGAATTTAATGTAAGTGAATATTCTAGAGCTATGGGTTAGCTAACAATCCCATTGAGTTTTTCACTTAAATCGTCTAATTAATTTATCTGATTTATTGATTGACGGGGTTAATATTGCTTGTAGCTTTCTCCCGAAGTACAACTCGCCTATTCAATCTAACCTAACGCCTATATTCCTATGGAATTAGAATTAACAAGAACACATTTATAATTCCCCTATAATAACCAAGAAATACAATTAGGTATATTCCTATCCTAACCGCAAATCCGCTCCCCCTAAGAGTTAAGATCTTGCTCTATTCAATCTTATATGCAATCTAGAATTCTCTCTCCCTAGTTCAATCCTAGATTCGTAGATAATATTCAATTGGTGATCAAGCAATCAAATAATTAAGCGCAAGATTGAATAAATAAACCAATATGATAAAATAATAAGAACAATTCAAGCTTCAAACCACAACGTTCATGTAGCACCCAAAACTGTAGAACTAATAAACTATGAAATTAAAGGACGAGAAGAGAAGAAAAACTAGTTAAAAGCCTCCTCCAAGCGTGGTGTGTGTTCCTCCACGTGAATTCCCCTCCAAAATATGTTAGATATCATCAAAGTGGCGTTCTCCCGTGTATATATACCAAGTAGGGTTGGGCCCAAACAATTATACCTTCTCCAATGTGAAAAAGGACACTTTTTGCGGGTGAGATGCGCTAGAGCTCGTTTTTCACCCTGTTCCATTCTGAATTTGAAAAAATGTAACATTAAAGTTCTAGTCTTTTAAGTTAGCTTTCCAACCATATATTGTGGATCGCAAATGGAGTTCTAAGCGAAATGTTATGTGTATTTTACTAGACAGTGCGCAATATGCCTACTGGAGTCTTCGTTTGCTCTAACTATCATCCATTGACCCCCAAACACGATCCCGGCTTAATTCCTTGAACTTTTACTCAAACTTTAAAGCTCCAAATCACTTGAATTCATTCCATAATATGTACATAGCTCGGAATCACTCCTACAAGGCATAAAACACACAATTAGTGCAAAACACTAGCGATTAAAGCTCAAACTTAATTAAAGTGCTGTAAATTAGAGTGTAATAATCGACTAAAATATGCAATTATAGCGTATCATCAGCAACTGAATCAGAAAAGACTAAAGGGAATCATAATAATAGGAATACAACCCAGAAATAATAGTCTACTAATATGTGTGCCAGGATCTAGTGTCACAAGTACAAGGGAAACTAATAGAATGTACAAAATATAACTATCCTACTGCCTGAAATAGAATAGAATGTAATAACAAAAGGGGAGACTCCAGCATGTTGCTAAACGACTCAGAAGGGGGCAGCTCTCTGTGAGATCTCGATCAAGTATTAGGAATGCGCGCCGGACGGGTGGCTAGATGCACATGCCTAAGATCTTGTATAATTATTTACAAAGCTTAGTATGAGTACATAAACATCATGTACCTACCAAGTATCCAGTCTAACCTAGAAAAGTAGTGACGAGGGGTCGACTTGACACCTACTAGGGTCATTAATAATTCAGTTTAAGTGTTACGCTAAGCATGAATACAAATGACAGTCCAAGAGCAAGGAGAAATAAGATAATCTTCCATAAACAACATATCAGTTTCAGTCATATCATGTAATAACTTACATTTCAAAGCATTTAAGCAGTGTAAATCAAGGAAAGTTCCACATGAATAACATGCGCACATCGTGCCGAGGTCAAGCGGCTCGGTCCAATATATAATTAAACTGTACACTGCTAGATGGTCGAATGGCGCAACCATAGATGCATCTATTTACTACCTAGGTGTTCGGCCCCATCCACAAATAACAATTTACTATCAAAGAAGCACACATTTCCCATTTATAGTCAAGTAATTCATACAAATTCTCAAGTAAGTGAGTATAACTGTCTATATTTGTTTACCAATTTCCAGCATGACTTAAGTGCTCTTAGTAGCAAGTAGGGACGCAAGCATTTCAAGTATAGCATAATACATGTCCTATACTACCCTGACAATTAGCATAATAGTAGCTACGTACGGACTTTCGTCACCACATACGTACGTAGCCCCCACAAATAGATACATACATTTATTTAATTCATCTCTGGGGTTAATTCCTTCTTACAAGGTTAGAAAGGAGACTTACCATGCCACAAAGCTCACTTCCAAATTCAAGAATGCGCTCAAATCCTCAAATCGAAGCTGAACGATCCAAAACTATTTAAATGGAGTAAGAACTAGTCAATATATGCTCAAGAGTTCATATTTGAACTATTGAAATAATTTTACCACCCTAAGTGCAAATTCCTGGAAATTTTCAAAGAAAGTCGTTACCCATAACCTTAGGATTAAGAATATATGATTTCTACTACATTCCATAATAAATTTCGTGGTTAAATTTTATTTTTATCAAAATCCTAGGTTTTACTCTAAACCCATAATTTCCACTAATTTACATGTTGTAATCTTCCCATGAACTATGTATTAAACTCTCATTAAGTAGAAATTACTTACCTCACAAAGCTAGGTTGAAATATCCCCTTTTAAAGCTCCCAAATCACCCAAGGATGGAGTGAAATGTGTAAAAAATGACAAACTCCCGTATTAAATGAAGGCCACCACCTTTAGCGATTTTCGCACATGCGGTGCGTTGACCGCATCTGCGGTCTCTCTTATGCGGGAGAATGTCCGCTTCTACGGAAATGGGTCGGGCAAGCTGGGGCCACATATGTAGTCAGGTGACCGCTCCTACGGTTCTGCTTCTGCGGAAGAGGAGCCATATCTGCGGAACATGGGCTCCTCCCCTTGGGCCGCATCGGTGATGCTTCAGCCACTTCTGTGGGCTTGAACCTGCGGCCAACCAACCGCAAGTACAGTTATGACATCAACTGGAGCTTCAGTTCCTTCTCAAATTTTCAACTAGGCTCGAGCCTCGTTTGTTTGATGCTCGGGCCCCCCGGGGCCTCGACCGAATATACCAACAAGTTTGGAATCATACAACGGACTCGCTTGAACCCTCGAAACTGCCGAAAAAACATTAAAACTAAGAATCACACCCTAAAACCAATTGGATCAAACTTATGAACTTCAAGTTCTTCAATCTACTTCCAATGTGCCAAAACGTACTTATACTACTCGGAATGATACCAAATTTTGTGTGCAAGTCTTAAATGACATTACTATTCCAGATCTCGGAATTCTGTTCGGACCTCGATATCACAAAAACCCGCTCCAAACCAAATTTAAAGAACTTTAAAATCATTAAGGAATCAACTTTCACTATTAGGCGCCAAAACGCTCCCGGGTCATCCAAAACCCGATCCGGACATATGTCCAAGTCCAAAATCATCATACAAACCTGTTGGAACCTTCAAATCTTGATTTCGAGGTCGTTTACTAAAAATGTTGATCGAAGTCAAACTTGGCCTTTTAAGCCAACCTTAAGGAACCAAGTGTTCCAATTTCAACCCAAACTCTTCCAAATCCCGAACTAACCATCCCCGCAAGTCATAAATAAGTAAAAGCAAGTACGAGAAGTCTTATTTAGGGGAACAATATTCTTGAAAATAAAATGACCAGTCAGGTCGTTACATTCTCCACCTCTTAAACAAATATTCATCCTCAAACAGGTTTAGATTCATACCTGAAGTGCTATATAAGTTTGGATATCTGTTCCGCATGTCCTCCTCGAACTCCCAGGTCGCCTCTTTGACTTGTTGGCCTGTCCACTGAACATTTACCATGTAAATCCTCTTAGATCTCAATTGGTGCTCCTGTCTATCAACAATAACAATTGGCTCCTCGTTATAACCCAAGCTCTCATCTTGCTGAATAGTATTGAAGTCTAACACGAATGATAAGTCGGCGTGGTACCTCCGGAGCATAGGCACGTGAAAAACTAGATGAACTCCTGATAGGCTGGGGGGTAAGACAAGCTCATAAGAAACCTCCCCAACTTGCCTCAACATCTCAAATGGGCTTATAAACTTAGGGCTCAACTTGCCCTTCTTTCTGAATCTCATAATACCCTTCATCGGCGAAACTTTCAAGAGAACCTTCTCGCTAACCATGAATGATACATCCTGCGCCTTCTGATCCGTGTAAATCTTCTGTTTGGACTGTGCTGTGCGAAGTCGCTCCTAGATCAACTTTACCTTTTCCAAGGCATCTTTCACCAAATATGTACCATATAACTTAGCCTCACCAAACTCAAACCACTCGATAGGAGAACGACATCACTGGCCATATAAAGCCTCAAATGGAGCCATCTCGATGCTGGACTAATAACTGTTGTTGTAAGCAAACTCGACCAAAGGCAACATCTGATCCCATTGCCATCCAAAGTCAGTCACACATGCTCTAAGCATGTCCTCCAAAATCTGAGTTATCCACTCCGATTGCCCATCAGTCTGCATGTGAAATGCTATGCTGAGCTCTACACGGGTCCCCAACTCACTCTATATGGCTCTCCAGAAATGGGAAGTGAACTTAGGGCCTCTATCTAATATGATGGAAACAGGCACATCGTGCAACCAAACTACCTTCTAAATATAGATCTGAGCCAACCTCTCTAAAGTATAGGTAGTCACAATCAGAATGAAGTGTACCGACCTGGTCAACCTGTTGGCAATGACCCAAACTGCATCAAACTTCTGCAAGGTCCGCGACAACCCAACTTAACATGCTGGCAATTCAAGCACCTAGCCACATATTCAACCATGTCTTTCTTTATCCGCTGCCACCAATAATGCTGACTCAAGTCACGATACATCTTCGTATCACCTTGATGAATAGATTATCGTGAACTGGGTGCCTCCTCTAAATATTTTCCCTCAAGACATCGATATTAGGAACACATATGTGACCCTAGAGTCGTAGAACACCATCCTCACCAATAGAAACCTCCTTGGCACTAACCTGTAGTACCGTCTCTCTAAGAACTGCCAAATACGGATCATCGAACTACCGAGCCTTGATCTGTCGCAATAATAAAGACTCAGCAACAACACACACAAGGACTCGACTAGGCTTTGAAATTTCCAACCTCACAAGTCTGTTAGCCAAGGACTGAATGTCCAAAGCTAGTGGCCTCTCCTCCACTGAAATGAATGCCAAGCTACCCATACTCTCTGTTTTCCTGATTAAGGCATCTGCAACCACATTTTCCTTGCCCAGATGATAAAGAAGGGTGATATCATAATCCTTCAGTAGCTCAAGCTATCTACGCTGCCTCAAATTTCGATCCCTCTGCTTGAACAAATGCTGTAAGCTGCGATGATCAGTATAAACCTCATATAACACCCCATATATATAATGCCTATATATCTTAAGTGCATGAACAATCGCTGCTAACTCTAGATTATGCATGGGGTAATTCATCTCATGAATCTTTAGCTGACGCGAAGCATATACAATAACTCACCCTTTCTGCATCAATACACAACCCAAGCTAATGCGTGAAGCATCACAATATACCGTATACACCCCTGATCCAAAAGGCAACACTAGAACCAATACTGTAGTCAAAGCTGTTTTGAGCTTATAAAAGCTCGCCTCACAATCATCGAACCAACGGAAAGGAGCACCCTTCTAGGTCAATCTAGTCAAAGGTGCTGCAATGGATGAGAACCCCTGCATAAATCGCCGATAATAACCTGGTAGCTCCAGGAAACTCCTGATCTCAGTCACTGAAGTGGGATATGGCCAACTCTGAACTGCCTCAATCTTCCTAGGATCTACCTTAATACCCTCTCCTAATACGACATGCCCTAATAATGCTACTGATTCAAGCCAAAACTCACACTTGGAGAACTTAGCATATAGCTTCTACTCTCGCAACGTCTGAAGCACTACTCCCAAATGCTGCTCGTGCTCCGCCAGGCTATGTGAGTAGATCAAGATGACATCAATTAATATTATAACAAAGGAATCAATATAAGGTATGAACACCCTATTCATCAAGTCCATAAATGTCGTTGGGGCATTAGTCAAGCCGAAGGACATTACCAGAAACTCATAATGGCCATATCTAGTATGGAAAGCAGTCTTTGGGACATCTTAGTCCCGAATCTTCAGCTGATGATACTTTGATCTCAAGTCGATCTTAAAGAACACTCTATCACCCTGCAACTAGTTGAACAAATCATTAATGCGCGGCAACGAGTACTTGTCCTTGATGGTAACCTTGTTCAACTGGCGATAATCAATGCACATCCGTATAGTCCCATCTTTCTTCTTCAAAAATAACACTGGTGCACCCCAATGGGACATACTCGGTCTCACAAACCCATTTGCTAACAACTCCTCCGGCTGCTCGTTTAACTCTTTCAACTATTTTGGAGCCATACAGTACGGTGGAATGGATATAGGATGGGTACCTGGAGCCAAGTCAATACAGAAATCAATATCACGATATGGTGGCATGCCTGGAAGTAGGGGTGTGCATTCGAATCGGTTTATCAATAAATCGAATCGATTATTTGTTATCGAAAAAATTGAAACCTTATTTAAACAATAACGATAAGCATATGTACAAATCGATAATCAATAAGTAATAATCGATCAGGGTCAAAATCGAATTGATAAATTGAATGCACACCCCTAGACTGTAGACACTTGTTAAATGAGTAATTACCTATTTGTGTAGATTAATATAACATACAGAATGTATATGTATTCCGCTACTATTTTGAAAGCGGCTATGCAATAATATTTTCCCTAATCTATACCCTTTCCTTTACCCTAAGTCCCTTACCTTATTATTTCCTAGACCACATTTAAGGAATGATCATATTTAAAGATCAAGGGAATGAAGTTCAAATTAATGGAAAACAGAATTAGCCGTGATGATGTGTTTTGTTTTGTTTTTTTTTTTTATACCGTTGGAGTGTTGGTGGCATACATTTGATCCCTTACTTTAGTTTTGTTGCATGTGCTTGTTGACATAATTTTTATATTATAAATAGTGTTCGTCTTATTTCTTTTTATCCATATTAGTTAGGCGCGTTTATAGCGATATACTTTCTGTGGAATCCCGCAAATTTTTTTATTGGTGTAATCGATAACCGAATCGATAAGCCCCCAAAATCGATAAATCGAAATCGAAAATCCCTTACTTTAGTTTTGTTGCATGTGCTTGTTGATAATATTTTTATATTATAAAGGGTGTTCGTCTTATTTTATCTTTTTTTTGTCCATATTAGTTAGGCGCATTTATAGCGATATACTTTCTGTGGAATCCCGCAAATTTTCTTATTGGTGTAATCGATAACCGAATCGATAAGCCCCCAAAATCGATAAATCGAAATCGAAAAATTTGAAACCTTATTGAAACGATAACGATAAGCATATGTATAAATCGATAATCGATAAGTAATTATCGATAAGGGTCAAAATCGAATGCACACCCGTACCTGGAAGGACAAAAAGGAACACATTGGCGAAGTCCCAGAGTACTAGAACTGAATCAATCGTTGGAGACTCTACAGTGGTTTCCCAAACATAATCTAGATAAGCCAAACAACCCTTGTCGACTATGTGTCGAGCCTTCATAAAAGAAATAACCCGACTAGATGTACTAACAGAGGATCCCTTCCACTCTAACCATGGTAACTATGGCATTGCTAAGGTAACAGTCTTGGCATGGTTGCGTGATTACCTAGGATGACGTCAAAGTTGGTCATATCAAGAAATAGGAGGTCTTCTCTAGTCTCAAAACAACAAAATGTGACCACAAGAACCGATAGATCCGATCTACAACCACATAATCGCCCACAAGAGTGGACACATGAACAAAAGTATCCAATGACTCACAAGGAATATTGAAGAAATAAGCAAATAGAGCTGATACGTATGAATATGTAGACCCTGGATCAAATAGTACTAAAGCATCCCTACCACAGACGGAAATAATACTTGTGATAACGACATTTGAGGCTAATGCATCTGGTCTGGACGAAAAAGCATAGAATCTAGCTGGAGCACCAGCTGGCTGGCCTCCACTTGACTGAACAGTAGCTGGATGACCTCCCCTTGCCCGGCCTCCACCTCTTGGATGGACCCTACCAGTCTTCCCTCCGCCTCTAGGCGGCTGGACAACCAATGCTATAATCATGGGCTCTGACCCTACTATACTGCATTGCCCTAAAGTTTGGGGCAATATCTCCTCATATGACCGAGATCTTTGTACTTGAAATAACCCCTCGGTGCGATGACCTATTGCCTTGAAGCCTAACCCTGATGGACTGTAGACCCACTAGAAGAAGCTTGAATAGCCAGTAGATGGTATGGACTCTCCGGTATGGCACTAAAATAGGATCTGGAAGAACCTTGGGGACCTGAGTACCCACTGGAGGAATCCTGAAGGCTAGTAAGCGGTAAGAACTCTATGGTATGATGCTGAAATATGGGGTGTTGGAGCACCTTGAGGAGGTGGTGGTGTTTAATATATGGACATGCTAGGCTGACCTCTCCTAAACTGACCTCTACCCCTAGCTGGGGCACCTCTAAACTCTCTAGAGAAATGGGCCCTCTTGTCCTGCTGTATCTGCTCTCTTCTCCTCTGATGGTAGCCCTCAATCCTCCAAGAAATCTCCACTACCAGCTGATAAGAAGTCCTCATATCAACCACTTGGACCATGTTGACCCTAATACTGGAGTGTAACCCCGCAACAAATCTCCGCACTCTCTCTACGTCCGTAGGAAGTATCATGAGTGCATGGCGAGATAACTCAAAAAATCATGCCTCATAGTCGGTCACTGACATCTGACTCTGTTCAAGCTTCTCAAACTGATATCGCAACTCTTCTTTCTCAAAGGGTAGGATATACCTGTCTAGGAAAAGCTATGGGAACTGGCCCTAGGTGATGGGAGAAGAACTCGCTGGCTTGCCAAGAACATAAGACTGCCACCATCTACGGGTCCTACCCTCCAACTGGAAAGTAGTGAAGTCAAACCCATGAGACTCCAATATCCTCATGTTGTGCAGTTTGTCCCTGCACTTATCAATGAAATCCTGGGCAATACTTATGACGCTTACCCTCGAAGATAGGGGAGTGTATTCTAGTCCATCTATCCAATAACTTCTGCGAATCACCGTCCGCAGCTGGTCTGGGCTCAGGTGCCATAGCTACAACCAGTTGGGGCCCATCTACGGGTAGTGCACTCGGAGTCTGATACACTACAGCTGCTTGACTAGGAGCCTGAGCAGTAGGGGTATATGCTCCCTTTTTCGCTTGGGATATGGCTGGGTCTGCTAGAAATAAACCAGTTTGAGCCATAGAATCCATGAACCACAACATACGACCCATGGCCTCCTGAAAGCCCGATGCTGTCATGAAGTTCATGGGGGTAGGTTCTGCTGCGGGCACCTCACCCTGCTCCTCAATAATAGGATCCCCCGCAAAATTTGTCGGTGGTGCAATTGGGGCAGCTCTTGGATGCCCTCATACCCTACCTCGGGTTGGTGCCCTCTCTCGGCCTCTACCTTAGCCTCTAGCAACGGGGGGAGTAGCTCCTCCTAGGTCTGGAACATCCTTCGTACGCATCCTTACCATCTGTGATAGAATAGAAGAAGGAAATTTAGTATACCATCAATTACATAGAAGATGAATAAAGAGTAGTTTCCTAACACCCTATAGCTTCTCGAAGATAAGTACAGACGTTTCCATACCGATACGTAAGACTATATTAGGTTTGCCCATGACTTGTGAGACCTATATGAGCCTAGGGCTCTGATACCATATTGTCATGACCCAAATTCGTGATGGCGCCCGACACTGTTGTTAGACAAGCCAACCCTAATCAACTAGTGAGTTCTCATTTATTTTAAAAAAACAATCCCAATATTTACTTGACTTAAATTTAAAACAGTCGATAATTTAACAAATTTACTAGGCAACTAAAATAATTTCCCCACCCTAAGTGCAAGTTTTCTAAAATTCATCCCCGTGCCTACGATCTCGGATTCCGGAAACTTTTGAAGAAAGTCGTTACCCATAACCTTAGGATCAAGAATATATGATTTCTACTACATTCCATAACAAATTTTGTGGTTCAATTTTATTTTTATCAAAACCCTAGGTTTTATTTTAAACCTATAATTTCCACTAATATAAATGTTGTAATATACACATGAACTATGTATTAAACTCTCATTAAGTAGAAATTACTTACCTTACAAAGCAAGGTTGAAATCTCCCCTTTTGAAGCTCCCAAATTGCCCAATGATGGAGTGAAATGTGTCAAAAATGACAAACTCCCGTATTAAATGAAGTCCCTTGCCTTTAGCAATTTCCATACTTGCGGTGCGTTGACCGTATCTGCGGTCTCGCTTATGCGGGAGAATATCTGCTTCTACAAAAATGGTTTAGGCCAGCTGGGGCCACATCTGCGGTCGGGTGACTGCTCCTACAGTTTCGCTTTTGCGGAAGAGGATACATATCTGTGGAACCTGGGCTCCTCCCCTTAGGCCGTATCTGCAATGCTTCAGCCGCTTCTGTGGGCTCGCACTTGTAGCTGGCCAACCGCAGGTGCGGTTATGACAGCAGCTGGAGCTTCAGCTCCTTCTCAAATTTCAACTTAGCTCGAGCCTCATCTGATTGACGCTCCTGAACATACCGACAAGTTTGGAATAATACAACAGACTTGCTCAAACCCTCGGAATGCCCGAAACAACAATAAAACTAAGAATCACACCCTAAAACCAATTGGAACAAACTTATGAACTTCAAGTTCTTCAATCTACTTCCAATATGTCGGAATGTACTTATAATACTCGGAATGATACCAAGTTTTGTGTATAAGTCTTAAATGATATTATGGAACTACTCCCGATCTTGGAATTCCATTCGAACCTCGATAACCCGCTCCAAACTAAATTTAAATAACTTCAAAATCCTTAAGGATTCACCTTTCACTAGTAGGCACCAAAACGCTCCCGGGTAATCCAAATCCCGATCCGGACATATGCCTAAGTCCGAAATCATCATAATAACCTGTTAGAACCTTTAAATCCCAATTCCGCGGTCGTTTACTAAAATGTTGACCAAAGTGAAACTTGGCCTTTTAAGCCAACCTTAAGTAACCAAGAGTTCCAATTTTCCAAATCCCGAACCAACCATACTCGCAAGTCATAAATCAGTAAAAGCAAGTAGGGGAAGCCTTATTTAGGGGAATGAAGTTCTAGAAAGCAAAACGACCAGTCAGGTTGTTACACCATAACTGCGTTATTATTCTAGTTTTTGAAATTACACCTCCTAGTATAAGATGAGTCATTTACAAACTTGACATATAATGAGTGATTTCGTTAAAGTAGAATTTCATTATTGAATAAAGTTATAAAATTGTCACGACCCAAAACAACCGTCGTGATGGCGCCAATCATGGAACTAGGCGAGCCACAACTCAATATCTTAATATAGTAAACACTTTAAAAATAAATGCAAAAGCAATTAATATTTAAGAAAAAGCCCTTTGAAAATAGAAACAACCCAAAATACTATTCCATCTATCCCCAAACCAGGGTATCACAAAGTACATGAGCGTCTAAACTAGAATACAGTCCATTACAGTGTCTAGGGAATAAAAACTGAAATAAAAATAGAGATAAAGAAGGAGAGTCAAGGCTTGCAAACACAATCAGCTACCTCGATAGTCTTCGAGATCTGACTCCTCAATCAGCAGTAGCCGTGACCAGAAGCGCCTCAATCTGCACACGAGATGAAGAGAGTAACGTGCAAATAACCAACTTAGTAAGTAACATGTCCAACCATTGGACTGAAAGTTAGTGACAAACTCAACAGGTACAGTTAAGAACATAAATAATAGTGCATAAACATAGTCATGCTTTCAAGTTAAATAGATAGCTCATAACAGTAAAATAGATCAGATCTGAACAATGTGAAGAATATAACTTTTATATTTCTAGATGCCAATGCACATGCAGTATGTAATGCACCATGCTGACAGCCTTATGCGGTCACACTCTCAAATGCTCAATCACTCGGTATTGTATATGGCCCATACGGTCAAAGGAAGATATATCCCAGAATATATACATCACTAACCATCAGTCACCTAGTACCGAGGAAGGCCAATCCAACCCTGTGGAGAAGATCCATCTCCAAGTATCAAGTACTTCAGACAAGATCCATGTTTAGGAAGATCCATCCCTTAATAATATCAACCACGCGCACTTGGGGTGTGTACAGACTTCGAGGGGCTCCTACATCCCGAACACTATTATAAAATCAGTATAATCACTGCGTCGTGTAGCCCTATCCTATAAGTATCACTCATAATTAGGCTCTCAACTTCACTCAATCATCAATCTCTCCAGTCTCACTCATGAGCTCACAATGTCATGAAATCTAGCCCGAAACAATGATATAAATGTATCAATAAATAAAAAATGAGACTAAGATATGATATGAAATGAATGAATATGACTGAGTACAAAATATCAATAAAATTAGTAAGGTGACAGCAAGAAACGACCACTATGGGTCCCAACAGTACCGACATAAGCCTAAACATGATATCTCACATGATTGACAACTCAATTACTTTATCACATGATTAAAATATGGATATCAACAACATAGAATCACTATACAGTTCAGTGGAATCAACCAGGTCACCATTCTCACGGAGCATGTCTGCATGCCCGTTATTTGGCAAGTATGTCACCTCAATACCAATCATATAACACATAATGTAGGGTCTCGAACACTCTGATCGATGCCAACCCTGCACCACTATAGAGCGGCGAGAGCAGTCGATGCAGCTTTTATCCGAATAGGTTGAGATCAAATCCACATGGAGCTAGACTTGGGAATTGGATTCCTATCTAAAATAGCAATGCATATTTGCCCTTAATTACACTTCCAATCATAATTACTCTTTTGATTACTTCCACTTTTATACTAATGAGATGCTAAATTAAATTAAGAATAATTTCTAGAAGGGTTTTCTAATAGGTAACGAGGCACTAAGGAAGTGACTCTCTCTAGGTGAATACTTGACGGGATCTAAAGTCTAAGGCAAAGTTTTTATTTTGGGGATTACGATATAGCCAAAGCATGGAACTACTCACTCTATACCTCTCGGTAGCTTGAGTGACTATGCCCTAATTGACTTTCTCAAGACCAACTGGGTGCCAAAATTGTGCAAGCAATATATGATTAAGTCAGGTATTACTATCTCTAGATTTAACCCTTTAATTGGGGCTATCAATCTCTTGAATGCACCCTAATTCCTTATTCGACTAATTTTCCTAGACTCAAGCGCTCTTTCTCAAGAAGAGCCCAAGTCAAAAAGGCACAAATTAGTGTTTGCGACCACTAATTCAACATGGAAAACTCAAATCAATCCAAATATCAAATACTCATAAATATCTAAGCCTTATAACAAAAGACCCATCAAATACTCACACTAGGGTTGAGCCACGACCCTAGCTAAAAGGTCTAGCTATTCATAATAATGGAATAAAACTGATAAATAGATGAAGAATAACCTATAATATTTAATTACAATCTAAGATATGAAGATTCAACGTAAAAGTAACTACAAATTACTCAAAATGGAACAAAACAACCCTTCACGTGCTCTGGAGACTAACTGATTACAAAAGATACCCTAAAAACGTGAAAAGAAAGTATTTATACATGGCCAAATTTTCTGAAACAAAATACCCCTGACAGAGGTAGTGTGGACCGCGAAAAATGCACCGCAGCTACGACGAGGCTTTTTGGCTTGAATATTCGCTCTCTGAATCTGGCCACCTCGGGCCGCACAAAATGCACCGCGGCCGCGGTGGCTTCATTGCGGTCCGCATAAAATGCTCCGCGAACCACATTGGCTTTAATTGTCCAAACCTCCAACTCTCGGAAATCTCCCTCTTTGTGGACTGTATAAAATGGATTGCGGACGCGAGAAAACCTCCGCGGACCGCACTACTTTAAGTTATAAATTTGCACCTCTCCGAATCTCCTCACCGCAGACCGCACTAAATGGATTGCGGCCACGTTGGGTCTGTTGCACTGTGCTTTGACTTGTTCTTGGTACTTGTGCATGTTTTACTCCTTTTTGAGTTGGTTTTTGACTACTTTTCACATTTTTGACCAAACCTTGCAAACAAGCACAACATGTAAGCCTTTGGGACTATTTGTGTACATTTTTTATCAAAACTCAAGTAAAAAGGAGTGTAAAATGAACTAGAATCCCTAGTTATCAACTCCTCCAAACTTAAACTTTTGCTTGTCCTCAAGCATATAAAATAAATCTCACCTCCTTAAGAGTAAAACCTAGAAAATTCAGCTGACCTAAAATGACCTCATCTAGCATCAATTGGGACAAAATATTTGCCCTCAACTTAAATTGAATCATTAACAACATTCAATCTTTTAAGCTCCATGGTTTTAGTGTGACACAAGAGCATCAAGAATTGACTCAACCCATCAACGAAACTCTTTCTAATACTTTGGCCTTTGTAGAACCCAAACTCATACATCCTCAACTCTCCCTAAGCAAACCTCACTTTTAGATTGTAACACTCAAAACGAGAATAGTGGAAACACACTCATCTCTCTCAAAGAAAGTTCACAAGTCCGGCTCTAAGTACCATAAGATTGCCCTTTATGTGAGTCACCACTAATGTAAGTTTCATTCAACTAAAGATCATACACGACTTTTGTGGAGATACAGTGAAGGCTTTTGGTTCAGGATAGGAAATATTTGGTCTAAGTAGGTTCCATCTTCCTTTAAGCACTTCATTTCTTCATTTTGGCATACATTCTCTTGACTTTTTGAGTCATTACTTCTTTCTTAGGGGTTAGAGAGACAAACTGTCACTCTTTTTTGTTCTTTTCAAACATGTTTCTCCTTTCTAAACTTTCCACACCTTTCATTTCTTGTCTTTTATTGAATCCCTTCATTTCTTCTATATTGTACTTTTTTTTGACTTTTTGATTTTCTTTCCTTTTCATTGCCTTTCCTTTTCTTCATTTTGTACCTTTTTCCACTTTGTTGCTTTCCTCGTCTCTCCCTCTAAACTTATGCTTTTGCCTTGTGCTAAGGAAAGATAGGATGCCAAAAGAGGGTCTTTTTAGAATGGGTAAAGGCTTGTATCATGTCTTTTGACAGAAAAAGGGCTATGGATCAAAAGGGTTGACTAGGGATATTATCATTGGTAGGCTATGGAAGTTTGCAAGATAACATTCGGATCAAGGAGAGCCTATAATCTCTTCTCAAGTCAAACTACACTTAAGATTTCACCTAGAAAAATATTCAGGGCAAGTTCTAGACTAATGGCACGGGACTTGGACTTGCAATTCAAATTCTTACCACACAAGCTATAGGATTGTTAAAGAGATAGAGTCGGGGGCCCACAATGACCTTAGCTAAGATTTGAGCAACACAATGGTCCCAAAAAACCACTCGATGTATTGGCCAATACAAGAGTCTCAAGGTCATGACTTTCACCATCCTATACAAAACAATTTGTTTTTGACCATAGGATCAAAGACAAATATGTTACGCCCAAGTGAAGCTTTGCTTGAGGTACCATTACTCACTAGCTACTATTTACACAAAAAGAAAAAGAAAACAGACTCAAACCCTTAAGAAGGTTGTCATGCCATCCTTCATCGGGAAGAGCCACCCGGTTCACACAAATTCCACCTCTGGAAAGAACCGTGGCATTAAGAAAACCAAAGGCTTATTGCACGCAAAAACTCAAAATAAGAAGCTATCAAAATGCAATAAGAAGCTAGTAAAGAAAAAAATGCAGAAAGTAAAATAAATATGTACAAGCGGGGACTTAGTCGAATATACATAAGGGGGAATGTATATATATATATATCAGAAAGTAACTTTATATACAGATCAAAGTTGCGAAGTACGAAAAGTGAACTAAAATGGTAAAATTATGTACATACCAAAAGAGAAAACCAAAGCATAATAAAAAGAAAATAGTATCATATTTACAACACCAAATCATCCAAATAGGGCTACCCCCTCAAATAAAAGCTAGCATTGTCCTCAATACTAACTAACCAAAAATAGCTCAAACAAAAAGATAGAAAGTAAAGAAAACTCCCTCTTAGCCCTCCGTCTTTATAGGATAATGAGCCTGGGTCCCTGGGTCCTCGGACTGCTCAGGACCTTGTGACAGGGTCCCTGTAACCTGTGTCTGTACTGGAACCTGGGGCTAGCTAGAGGAGCTTCCTGAGGCTCCGCCAACTCGATCACTACATCATCAGTACGGGGAATCAACCTTTTCATCCTTAAGAGAGTCCTCCACTGACTGTGAGACCTATGGCTAAGAGTCCTCCACTGACTGTGAGACCTATGGCTAAGGGGTACAAACTCGGCTGCCACCAAGGTAGAAAGCACAGACAACTTAGAAGTGGCTGCCTGTATCTATTTGTTGATACTGGCAAAGGTCTAGCTCAAGCGGTGGGCTGTCAATGGGTAGGCCGGAGATATGGGGATATCTGGGGTAGTAGTAGTAGAGGGTCTTAGGGCTGTATCTGGGGCAGCCGAGGGAGGCTGAGAAGGAGCTATTACCACTAGTGGCTCTTTAGACTGGCCAGTAAAAACAATGGATTTGCCTTTAGGATCTTTGCCTTTAGGGTTGTCATCACTCTACAGGTTGTACCAGGAAAATAGTGTCTTTGGCTTCACCTTCACATCAAACCTTCTCTTTTCCACCTCCAAGTCATTGAGGTACATAGTCAGAAAATGTGGGAAGGAATATGATCTATCACCTTCGTTGACCACCCATGTGATCACCTCAGACATCACATTCCCGACATTGTTCGGGTACCCTGCCATGATAGAGGCCACCAAGATTGCCCGAGATATAGGCATGGAGTTCTCATGAGTAGTGGGATCCAACCTACTACATACAAATGTCTCCCAATGCTTTCCTTCGAAGTTAAGAGTCCTCATCAAAATTTGGACTCACTACTACAAAAAAGGCCTTTGGCGGCACTTATTTAGTGACAATAAGGCAATGGTCACTAATAAATTTTTTAAGCTTAAATATTAGTGGCATATGACCATTAGCCAGTAAAACATATCCTTTTACCGGTAATAAAAAATATTAGCCACTAAAAATTACTAATTGAAATTAATCTTTTATTATTTTAACTTTCCTTCCGCACAAAAAGAGAAACATTTTTACCTCCAATATTTTTGGATACCCTTTATCGTTTCCCTCCCAATTAGAAAAATAACAGAACTAATTTTGTTTCCCTCTCCAGTTGTATCGCTGGATCGTTTCCCTCCCAATTAGAAAATAATTGAACTGATTTTGTTTCCCTCCCCAGTTGAATCGCTGCCAAAAAAAGAAACTATCTAGCTGCTGCGTCAAAAAAACCTAACACGCTGCTGCATCAAAAAAAACCTAACACGCTGCTATGTCAACTCCACTGCGTCAACGGTAGTGCAGTTTACAGTGCGTAAACAACAGTGGCCATGTTCTTCCCAGGTAAATTCTTTTCTCTTAGATTTACAATCGATTTACAGTAGATCAGTTCAAATCAATTTACAGTGCGTGAAGGGCAGTGTTAATATCTCTTCTTCCAATTGATTTACAGTGAATCAGTTCCTTGTAATCGATTTACAATAGATTTTTGTTTGATGTTGGTCAATAAATTTACAGTAAATCAGTTCCTAACTCGTTGTTGCATCAACTAGAATGAATCAACTAGCTAGAGCTGGACAAAGGCTGAGTTAATTACTGTTATTGAAGAGGTGATCTGATGAGAGGTTCAGATGAACTAGAGAAACTAGGACATTGCAGTGCTGCTTTAGGATTCGATACCGACCCTTTTCCTAGATGATTAGGCTTCTCTAACTCTTCATGTTCGTGCCTAATTTCCGTTAGCATTGCAGCGACATCCTTCATTATTGGTCTTTCATTTGGGCACGAATTAACACAAAGTAGTGCCACCCCGAGAACTTGAAGCATCTCTTGTGTTTGTGTACCAGACCTTAAAAGTAATTGCTGATCAAGAATTTTTGTGAATTCCTTGTGTTTTAATCTTAGCTCCTGACTTACTCAAGTAACAATGTGGGCACCTTCTGGTATCCGGGAATCGGTTGGTTCCATCCCTGTTAGGACCTTAAGAAGCTCAATGCCGTGGCTATAGACATCACTCTTCTCGGTTACTCTGAGACTATATCCATATTCTGCGATATAGGACCAAAAAAATTTAGTACTCATACCCTATATTTTCCCACAATACGTCTGTGCATATCACATTTCGCGGGGTACAAGACTAATATAGTGAGCTTAAAGTGTTTTTTAAAGTTAATATTCAAGAGTTCTAGCATAATGTTATGTAAAATGTTTAGCACTTAGCAAAGTTATATCTAAATATCTATTATAATGAGATATCTAATTTGCAGAAAGCTACATGCTCCATTTCTCTTCTTACTATTTGTTAACTCTTTTTTATATGTTTGCACATGGTAATATAGGCATCCTTGTGTGAGCTTCACCCATCTTCATGCATGTAGGATTATGATTATTTTTCTTTTTATTCTTGCCAATTTCCAGTCAATTTAGTGGTTGTCATGCTATATATTAAGATTGATCTACAAGTGTTCTTACAGCTGTTAGAAGTGCTTGTTAATGGTGAAGTCTTTTTTCTACAAAATGCTTGCTTATGGGCATGGTTTTAGGTATTGCTGTTTATTTCATGTAGAAATATACATCAAGGATATTTTTACTTGACTCATTTATTATTAGGCTGTATGAAGTAAAGATGCCTATCTCGCCCACCCGCCACGTATACCTGAAAAGAAAAGAACAGAGGTTCATGGAATCCCTTTAGGCTCAGCCCCACCCTGTGTCGATATGTTATTGCAAGTGAACTAAAGTGGTGATAATAGCACTGTAGTAGTGATCAATCATACATGAAATCTATGTAAAGAAGCATCAGTTAAAAGAAATCCGTAATCATCAACATTGATAGTAGAATCTACTATCTCAGAAAATAAAGTGAGGGGGAAATTGTAAAAATAAGAATACTATACAGCTGCTTGAACCATAATAATGACTTAACGTCTTTTAACTTCAGAAGAGAATTTATTATTCAATTAATTTAACCATAACTATGATTAACCTCTTCAAAGTGGGCTGAAAACAATCCAGTAACACAACCAAAATGATCTCATGCAGTTTCTTTTTTAGAGTAACCAACATGTTGTTGTTTAAGATATTATTGTTATTTATGTTGTTTGGTACGATGCTCACTGGGCTCTTTCCATGTGCATGTAGCACGTCCTGTACGAAGAATTTCAACTTCCATAATGTGGACTTACTTTGAGCATTCATGTCAAGCTCCACTTCTGTTGCCGTCGATTGGAAAGTAGGATCGCTCTGTGCCACAATCAACAGTGCCTTGTTAAGATCTTCAGGAGACAGCCTTGTGAGCCTATTCCCAAGTTTTTTCCTGTCTTCACTTGACATCTTTCTGCATTTTTGAAGCAACATTTTCCTGAGTTCTTCTATTTACATGTCCACCTCATCAAACTCAATACTCAAATATTTAGCTATTTTGGCATGAGCAGCCTCCTGAGCGAGCTGCATATCCTACTGGACTTCTGCTTCCTCTTCCTTTCGTCGGTTTTACCCTTCATCAAATTTTGGCAAAAGCTGCAACCACTTCTCCTCAAATTTTCCCAAACCCACATCTGACCACAGGGATAGCAAACGATAACGGTAGTCAGTATGCAACTTAGGAGTAGTCAGGGATTTGGCAATTAGAAAAAATCCCGTTGGGAGTGTCTAGAATGGGATTGAACATGTGAGCAGTCGGTCAATAATAAATTTTCAGGGATTATTGAATTCTATAATATGATAAAACCACCATGAGCGCACCTCAATATGTTCTGTTGTGGCTTCTAGAGATGCGGTGTTACTTTCAGTTGAGCCAACAACAACAAGCTTACTTAAGTAACTCCTTGTCATAAGAACAACAACTTCATGGTAGGACTTCTCAAAACCTAAACTTGCCAGGTGAGAAACAACATCAAGAAGTTGTAGCAGCTCAAGAAAAACAAGTTGAAAGACTCAGAGAGTGATTCAATTAGCTCACTTCACAGAGTAAAGGGTTTCATAACTTGAGTAAATGAAGCAAAGATACAAGTGCAGTTTCTAATGAAAAGAGAGTTTCATACTCGGAGTCTCAATAAGCCTGGTACTGATGCATCACCCTCCTCTAAACTTTCAATGAAGAAAGGCAATATCATATCCACAACTTCAGGCCTCTTAATTGAAAATTTGAGATCAGCTAGTAACCTTATAAAGTTCAACTGTAGGGAAGGAGCTGCCTTCTTTTCTTTCTCTACCTGGAAATGTAAGTATTTGCAGATAATATTAACAAAAAGAAGACATAAAGAAACACTAAAAAAATTAAGCCATATGTCCCTTTCGAGAAATGCAAATACATATGGGCCTCTTAGGTGGCCTGCTATCAAATCTGTAAGATATCCCCACCTTGGAATAAACATATAAGATTCTACTTTGTCACAGGGCAATCAGAAAGATGCTTGTTTATTGGCACAAGTATGCATTAGCCAATCAAATAGTGGATTTTAAACCTCTACCAAATCTGTAAGATATCCCCACCTTGGAATAAACATATAAGATTCTACTTTGTCACAGGGCAATCAGAAAGATGCTTGTTTATTGGCACAAGTATGCATTAGCCAATCAAATAGTGGATTTTAAACCTCTACCAAATCTGTAAGATATCCCCACCTTGGAATAAACATATAAGATTCTACTTTGTCACAGGGCAATCAGAAAGATGCTTGTTTATTGGCACAAGTATGAATCAACTTTTGGCAAAAGCTGCAACAACTGGACATTGTTCCTAGTAAATTTCTTTTGCATTGAAGATGCTGGGACTGGAATGTTGAATAACTACTGTAATAGCAGTTATATCTCTTGATCATTGATTGCTAGAGACCAACTTCCCATGCAGTTGCACAAGTGCAAATACATGGCTCTATGCCGTCATGTCTCATATTCCAGCATGTCAGAATAATGTAAGTTATCAACAAGTTTTAACCTACCTTAGATAGATAAAGAGCCTGGAGTTTCCTTCTTGACACTAGCACTACTAGATACTTAAAATTTGTTCTATTCATTTACAAATGCTTAACTTGGCGCTTAACTTTACAAATGCTTAACTTAGCACTGTTGTCTTTATCTCTTTTCCTGGTGCTTGGAATTTTTTTAACAGTAGCTCCTTGTGCATATTGAAAACATAGTATTAGGTTGTTTAGCTAAATTCACAGCCTTGTACAACCTCGAGAGTGCTGTAGTAGCAGGTACATCACCCTTAGCTGCTGGTTTTACTGATTTAAAAACATTTGCACCTTCATTATGTTGTTGCAGATTTCCAACATGCTCCTTAACAACCTCTGTTCCCCCCAAATTTTGAGTAACAACTGTAGCAACCAAATTTTGAGTAACAACTGCAATCAAATCTATTCTACTTGTTGATTTATGATTCGTGAAATCTGGAACATTTTGTTTGGTTGTGTAACTTGTATCTCTCTAGAACATTGATGTTCGAATAATAGCTGAAGCTTGACCAGGTTCTTTGTTATGATAAGATTTTGGTTCTTCGTTATGCACGATCAAAAGAATATAGTTGTTTCTGCTTATAGATACTAACTTATTTGTTGTAGATACAAAGGGCAGAGCTTGCTTAAGACGGTTTTGTTTCTAGACCAAAGTAATCCTTGAGTATTTGCTTCGAAGTTCTTCCAAATCCATTTTGCACTTGTTTCATGTCCTTCAGTTTTGAAATTTCTCGCTTTATTTGGTTTACTCTTTTCAGGACAACATCAAGTAAGGTATCTGTTTCAACCATTGATGTATGGCTTGATAGATCTGATCTTTTCTTGTCAAGCTATTCGTATAGATTTATGATATAGTTCTTTTGAGCAAAAAGCTTTTCCTTAGCAAGTCTATACTCAAATTCTTGAGACTTCCTTAATGCTTGTAGTGTTTGACTGACAAAATATCTAACAGTGATGGAATCTTCAAGATTTTTCAATATTATACTTTATCCTTTAACACAATTATTTTATAATTTCAAGTCATATAGTTTGATGTTCGATAATTTAGCAGTTGGAAGATTTCAAAATGATGAGAAGTTGCGGAAATCATTTGAAGACTATCATTCTGGATTATTATTATGATGACATTAGCTATTCAGTCCAAAGAATATATTTTTATGTTTTAAGTTACGATGATATTAATATTTTTGATTAGTACTTCCTTTTGTTTGTTAAGATTTAATGAGATATATTACATTTTTTGAATTAATATTAATATATTTTATTATTTAGGTTATTTTATACAAATATAGTAACTATTATTAATTGTCGCCAAATTATTGATATTATTGCTAGTGACTTTTAAAGATATTGATTTTTAGTAGCAATTTAGTTAAATATATTAACTATTAAAATGGACGCTAAAAGGGCAAACTAATTGCCGTTAAAGATGCAAATTTTTTAGCGACAATTATTTTGAATTTTGGCGGGTATAAAATGGATGGTAAATAAGTATAATTAGCCGTTTGGATTGGATTTAGTAGCCATTATAATTGCCATAAACAATTGCCGCTAGAGATGCAAACGTTTAACAACAATTATTTTGAACTTAGTGGATATAAAATGGATGGCAAAGAAGTATAATTAGCCGTTTGGATAGGATTTAGTAGCCATTATAATTGCTACAAATAATTGCCGTTAGAGATACAAACGTTTAGCGACAATTGGTTTGAATGTAGAGGCTATAAAAATAGTTGCTAAAGAAGTATAGTTAGCCGTTTTGGATTGGATTTAGTAGCCATTATAATTACCGCAAATAATTGCCATTAAAGATAATAGTTTTTAGCGGAAATAAACTATAGCTTTTACCAGCTTTTGCGACAAAAACCACTAAAGGCTTTACCAACCCTGGCATTAGCGGCAAAACACAAATGACTGGTAAAAGATATAACGGCTATAGTTATTGCCGCTAAAGCCATTTTGTATTGCCGCTAAAGGTCTTTTTTGTAGTAATGACTCCTGTTGTCAACCATGCTGGGCTGGTACCCGGGAGTGCCAGGTATTCTGCCAACCATGGATGGGCTGCCTTTCCCAATGCTACCTTCTCTAAATAGAGTGATTCATCTTCCTCCATAAATTCCAGGTAGTCATTAATTGTTTGCCCATCGAACTTCAATGTCAAATTGCGCACCTTAGTCACTTTAGTGCCCTTTTTGATGTGGGCAGCATTAGTGTAGAGCTCCTTGACTAAGTGCTCATTTGTATCCTCAACATTGCCCATGAAATAGTCCCAGCCCACTCTTTCTCTGAACTGCCTCACATTAGGGTAGTGAGGCAAAAGGTCCCTATCGATGAATATTCGTTCAAGTATCAACTTCCCCTTGGGCCACCATTCTCTGAACTTATGGTAGGCCAATTCACTCACAAACCTATCTTGCCACGCCTTCGGTTTCCTGGCTCTCTCCATTCCTTCTACTTGGGGCTCACCCCCTCCTTCTTTTTCTACGGGATCCTCACAGGGTGTCGAAGCTGTAGGTGAGGTGGAAGAGACACTGTCACCTCTCTCAGCTGAGCCCTCATATGACTTAGAAAAATTGCAATTGAAGCTTGAGCAGTAGGAGTGCCCGGAGGTGTATCTCTCAATCTAGGCCTCTCCGGCCAGTCAGGAACATACTCGGGCACTGACTCGGAGTCGGATGCCTCCCGGGAGGGCAAATACTCACTTCCCGAATGGGAAGCATCTCTATCTGCAACCCTTATTGACTTTCTGGTTTCCTTTATTGCTTGCCTAACTTGTGGGGTTAATCTGATCATACTTTGTCCTCTACCCCAGGAGGACTCTCCTTTCCCCTTTTGTTTTCCACCACTACCTCGTGATTTAACCATTTTCAGCAAGTGGAATTTAGTTGAAGCTTGTTAGTATCACAGTATCAGAAGAATCAAAAGAGAAAATAGTTGCAGATAGAGAAGAAAATAGCTGCAGACAATAGACTGCGGACCATATAAAATGCAGTGCAACCGCAAAGGGACCACCGCGGACCGCACAAAATGGCACAGCGGTCTGCATTAAGGTGGGGGTCAGAATACCCAGTCTCTGATTCTAGGCACCACAGACCGCAAAAAATGGTCTGCGGTCGCGATAAGGCACCATGGACCGCAAAAAATCGACCATGGCAGCCGTCCTCAACATTTGACTTTCTGACCGCGATAAGATATAAGTAATAATACCAACCTAGGGTTTCAATTTTCATCTCATTTTTAGCCTAAAATCACATATCATTAACCAACTAGGTGTTCAATCAGTATTCTTAACAAATTGACCCACATATCATGAATGAAAATTAGAGATTGAATTTGCACAGCTAGGGTTTGATGAACAGTGATTTTTTTACTATTGAGTGAGCAAAGAGCGAAGAGGGTAAATGAAGCCCTGAGGTCCTATTTATAGAAAAGGAACCTGGGACCCATTATACCTACCCACCGCGGACAATACAAAATGGCACCGCGGTCCGCTGTACTAAAAAACATGATGCATTGGGGGAGACATCCACTGCGGACAGCAAGAAATGCTCTGCGGCCACAGGGGTTCACCGCGGACCGCATAAATTGCATTGTGTCCGTGGTGGAAAACTTCAGAGAACCCCCATTCTTTACCAATCAAATATGCGGACCGCATTGAAATGTTACCCCAGCACTAAGGCCTTTGCGGCCACAAGAAATGCAATGCAGCCGCAGTGCAAACTTCAGAGAGTGCACATTTTTCCCAACTTAGTCCTGTACTACATCAAAACAATCCTACACATATCTCACAACCAGTTATTCCAAAAGCAAATCCTACACTAAAAAGAAAATCAAAGAAAAACAAAAAGAAAGACACATAGGTTGCCACCCAAGAAGCGCCTGATTTAACATCACGACACGACGCAGGTTACCATCAAATCACTTTAGATGGATCATTGCCACCATGTGGCTGTCATCAATCTTGCCAAGATAGTGTTTGACTCTGTGCCCATTAAATCTGAAGATCTCTCCATTTTTTCCAAGTCAAGTGCACCAAACGGAGTCACAAGCACCACTTCAAAAGGTCCACTCCATTTTAACTTAAGCTTTCTCGAAAATAGACGTAAACGAGAATTGAACAAAAGAACCAAATCACCCATTTTAAACTCCGATCTACGAGCATACTTGTCATGAAGGTACTTCATCTTGTCCTTGTAAAAGGAAGAATTGGAGTAGGCATGGAATCAGAATTCATCAAGTTCATTAAGCTGCTCCACACAGAGATTTGCTGCCACATCCCATTCAAGATTCAGCTTTCTCAAAGCCCACATGGACTTGTACTCTAACTCAACAGTAGATGGCAAGTCTTCCCAAACACCAACTGGTACAGAGACATACCAATCAGAGTCTTGTAAGCAGTCCTATAAGTCCATAGAGAATCATCCAATTTCTTTGATCAATCGGTCCTATTTGCATTGACCGTCTTTGATAATATACTGTTGATCTCCCTTTTTGAGACTTCGACTTGACCACTCACCTGAGGATGATATGGAGTAGAAACTTTGTGATTGACATCATACTTTGAAAGCAAAGTGTCAAAAGCTCTATTACAAAAATGAGACCCCCCAATCACTTAATATTGCACGAGGAGTGCCAAACCTAGTAAAAATGCTCTTCTTGAGAAACGCAACAACACTCCGGGCCTCATTGTTAGGTAAATCCACGGCTTCAACCCACTTTGAAACATAGTCAACCGCCACAAAAATGTATGTGTTCCCACACAAGCTAACAAACGGTCCCATAAAATAAATGCCCCATACATAAAAAATATCAACTTCAATAATAGTATTGAGAGGCGTCTCATCTTTTTTCGAAATTCTGCCCGCTCTTTCACATTCGTCACACCTCTTCAAAAGTTCACTTGCATCTTTATACAAAGTTGGCAAGTAAAACCCACAACCAAGAACCTTCGAAGCTGTCCTCACCCTACCGTGATGGCCACCATAGGGAGAGGAATGACAAGCCTCTAAGATACTCAATTGCTCCTCCTCTGGGACACACCTCTGGATCACTATGTTAGTGCTAATCTTGAACAAGTACGGCTCATCCAAATAGAAATCCAAACTATCCCATTTGAGCTTCTTCCTTTGGTTAGAAGATAGCTCACACGGGATTATACCAGTCACAAGGAAATTAGCAACGTCCGTAAACCATGGCATATCATTGATCGATAAAGAAAGTAGTTGCTCATTGGGAAATGAATCGTTGATCTCTAGGCCATCACGAGGCCTCCCCTCCTCCTCCAAGCAGGACAAGTGGTCTGCCACTTGGTTTTTACTACCTTTCCTGTCCACAATTTCCAAATCAAACTCTTCAAGTATCAAGACCCATCGCATCAACCTAGCTTTGGAATCTTTCTTCGTCATCAAGTACCGAAGAGTGGCATGATCGATATGCACTATGACTTTGGCGCCCATGAGATACAGCCGAAATTTTTCCATTGCGAAAACAATAGCCAAAAGATCTTTTTCTGTCACCATGTAGTTCATTTGGGATTCATTCATTGTCTTGCTTGCGTAGTACACGGGATGAAACATTTTATTCACTCTTTGACCCAAAACAACCCCGACCGCAACATCATTTGCGTCGTACATGAGCTCAAAAGGCAAGCTCCAACTGAGTGCGGTAATAATAGGAGTGGAGGTCAACTTGTGCTTGAGAAATTCAAAATCTTGCATATATCTCTCGTCGAACACAAACTTAGCATCCTTTTCCAAGAGCTTGCACAAAGGATTCTCTACCTTCAAAAAGTCTTTGATAAATCTCCGGTAGAACTCCGCATGCCCAAGAAAACTTCTACCCCCTTGATAGAAGTAGGGGGTAAAAGCCTTGAAATCACCTCTATTTTAGCTTTGTCCACCTCTATGCCATATTTTAAAATTTTATGGCCAAGGACAATTCCCTCCTCAACCATGAAGTGACATTTTTCCTAGTAGAGTACAAGATTGGTTTCTTCACACCTGGCCAACACCCTATCAATATTCTTCAAGCATTCATCAAATGAGTCACCCACGATACTAAAGTCATCCATGGACACCTCCAAAAGATTTTCCACCATTTCGGTGAAAATGGCCATCATACACCGCTGGAATGTAGTTGGTGCATTACACAACCCAAATGGCATCCTAGAAAAGGCAAAGGTACTATATGGGCAAGTGAATGTAGTCTTCTCCTGATCTTCCAGAGCAATCAAAATTTGGTTGTACCTAGAGTAACCATCCAAGAAATAGTAGAAGGCATGCCAAGCAAGTCGATCAAGTATCTTGTCAAGGAAAGGCAATGGAAAGTGATCCTTGTAGGTCACTTTATTCAGCTTGCGGTAATCCATACACACCCTCCATCCGGTGACCGTCCGGGTAGGAATTAGTTTATTTTTCTCATTTGTCACCATGGTCATGCCACCCTTCTTCGGCACATATTGCACCGGTGAAGTCCAAGAACTGTTAGAGATGTGGTACACAACCCCTGCATCCAACCACTAGATCAACTCCTTTTTTTACAACTTCTTGCATTGCCTCGTACAATGACAAATCCTCAATTTCATCTTGTCTAAGATGCTCCATTGTGTCATGAACTGCAAGTTAAGCCTTGCTCTATCCTGTTTAATGGTGTTGGACAAAGTTCATTGTTATATATGGTGGATAAGATAGACATAACCAAAACTCTGCCTAAATCTTGAAACTGTTGAGCCACATGCTTTCTATGGGAAACTATAGACTCTTTCT